>JABJVR010049061.1:0-10659 GCA_025773905.1 Chitala chitala | reverse complement strand
TTTTTTTTTTTTTGTGTGGTTTTGTTGGGGTGTGTGGTTGGTGTGTGGGGGGGGTGGGTGGTGGTTGGGTGGTGTGGGGGGGGGGGGGGGGGGGGGGGGGGCCCTTAGTGGTTTAAGTGGTGATAAAACAAGTCCCAACACAAATCTTTGATGAGTAAAAACCATTTAAAGGAAAATTAAGAGCATACAAATGTCTGGAGTAATAAGACATACACAACACCGCTCAATTAACCAACCATAATTAACTTTAAAAAGATACAGGTGAGAACACTGACAACGGACGATTAAGTTAAGGGGCAGAACCCCAAGTAAGGTATCTGAAACTGCGTCCGAGGCAGTGCTTATGGCAAGCTGTGCTATTTGAGTGAGCCTTCCTATGCCCTTGTGAGCAAGACATTATATCAGTATACAGCATCATGTGTTAAAATATAGGCAGTGGTCAAGGCCACCAAAAAATGGTAAGTCACTGGCTGTCAAAAAGAAAAGCTTGGATACATGTGTACTCTTCTGATGTTTGCCAACAGTTTTTTAATGTGCTTGAAAAGTTGACTGTCTTCTGTTTTCTTTCTGTTCTCTGACATAAAAAGGACCACTGTTTCTATGATGACTCCTGAGTTTTATAGGAAAGCACACTTTGTATGCTCAGAAGCCACAAAATAATCTTGGCAAAGATCAGTGAATGCAGGTGTGCTCAACACACACTCTACAGTGGAGGGGACATGCATGGGAGGTTTTAATTAAATATTTTACTATTGCTTACAAGTCTTTATAAAAGTATGCTAAGCTGTATGAAGATGCCATCAAGGCTATAGGTGACTTACTAATGAAGCTCAGCCAATGAGTGTGTGGGTATATTCTTCTCCCTCCCCTTTTTTTCCATGCCTGACTAAAAGGACAATACCATGAAACATGCCTGCACCTTTGATGAAAATCTTCCTGATCACTTAATTTTATTGTCATTGGGGGTTCTTTTATCAAAGGTGATCGGTATGGGCCATGTCTTCACTTTAAGGATTTATGATGTTTCCTCAAAGCAACTTGGATTACAATAGCATTTATAACCACTGCAAAATCCAATGTTTCCATCTGGTTCCATATGGGAACAGAGGATGCTCATTTAAAATACTTTTATAGCGGTATACTGTGGCTGCAGGGCAGAAGGGGAAGATCTGAAGCCTATAAAATTTCAGGCTTGCATTGGCTGCTGAATAAATTATGATGACACCCTTTATTAAGATCAGATTTATTTTCATACTTCTGCATGTCTAAAAACCACGGCTTTTTCTTACTTGGTGAATGAGAATAACTCGTTTGCCATTTATTCTCATCTCCTACATTTGTAATGAAGATGTCATTGCCGCTTTGTTTGGTATATTGTTCTTGCAGCTTTTGCATTATATAGTCACCATTTATTTATTTTGTACAGTTGAGATTGGAGAAACTAGCATGTATATTTTTATGGTGTTATTGGTCAAAAAAACATGTGAGATACCTTTTACAAAACGTGTGCACAATTTAACTTGCTTTTACATGACCATGCTCCATTTTAACAATTTGGAAACCTTGTTCTTGAGTGGCACCTGCTGGTTCATCAAAATAAATGCAGTAACTCTTTAGGTTAGGCCAGGGGTCTGCAACCCATGGCTCTTCCACCCCTCTGCAGCAGCAATCCTTGTAATGGAAGAGGGGCCAAAAATGGCTGTTTTAATTGTGAAGGTTGCAGACCCCTGGTCTAGGGTACAGTCTGTTTAGAAAGAAACTGGCAATACAGTGTTTACTTCTTGCAAATAGTCTAAAGCTGAATATGCCAAAACATAGATGAAGTGCATCTTTTGTAAAGGCATTCTTAATGTGAAAGTACTGCTTCAATTAATTGATAATATGGATGTGGTGGGTTTTTTTTTTTTTTTTTTTTTTTTTTTTTTTTTTTTTTTTTTAAATTTTTTTTTTTAAAAATGTAAACCCGAAACTGGAACACGTAGGTGTAATGTTTTATTTTAAATCAAGAGGGGGAAAATAACAAACTACCAATTTCTGGGTATGTTTTTGAAAAACAAAGGCAAGTCTTTTGTGTTTGATACACCCTTCAATTGTATTACACATTTTAACCTTGGGCAATGTCTCTAAAACTTGTATCATTGTGCATTTCTCAGTTAAGCACACCTCCCCATCCCCTTCCTTTTTGGGGTGAATAAATACATTTTTACTTCTGAAAGTTTACATTTCTTTACTTTCTGAATATATTTTATTTTTATTTATTTTTTTCATTTCTGAAGAGTCATTGACTTTATTTGTATGGTCAAAATAAGATTGACAGCTGCATAAAAATTGAGCCCAAAATAAAAAATCTCCTTGCAAAGATGCACCCCCCCCCCCCCCCAGTCTACATAAGTAGGGTTGGATTGGTGCATGTTGCCAAAAATTGCTGGAAATTTTAGTTTAGAATGAATTTATGCTTTATGTGAAGATATCATTAAATGTATAAACTAAAAAAGGGTGTATATGGATGTGAAAACCCAGACTTGAAACAGAATGATTAAAAGCAGAGAAAATGTTACCTTTAAACTGCAGTCTTTATGTTTGGAATTTTTGTTCATGTGTTAGATTTTCTAGGACTAGAATACAAACTTGTATAAATGTTAGAGTCCAGAAGGAATGATTTCTTTACAAACACTGTGTCATTTCATTAGTTTAACCATGACAAAAATCAGAACAACAATTTAACTTGCAAACATAAATCTATGTTTTAATTGGGTAGAATGTTTGCTGTGATTCTTTGGGATGTTTCATGTTGTGTGTAAAAGGGGTTCAGGATTAGAACTGTTACAACCCGTTCTCTAGTTTAATGGGTATTTTAAGTGAATGCAATGCATGTACAACTTGCACCTTATCCAAGTGACCTTTTGAATTTTGTAATGCTTCTACATATCCTCCTATCATTATGAGTAAAGTGTACATAAATGGGCAAAAGAATCTTTTAACATTTGGGTTTACAGCATAAAGAGTGCAAGACGTTACCTGGCCAGGATAATTTGTGAATCTGATGTATATCTTGCATACTGTATATTTTGTGTAATGTATATTATAAATTTCCATTTCGTCTTGTGCCATGCGTACAACTATATGTATACCTTTACCAGTACCATGTTAGTGTGATAAGAAATTCTTGGAGTGTAAATCATTCCCAATGTGTATCTTTTTATCTAGATTTGAACTGCTCTTTGTAAACTTCACTTGTATTCGTATAAAGTGTGTTTACAGATATTTAATTGAAAAGGGACTCCTGTGTTTATCAGCTCTTGGTTTCTATGGCTACCTCAACTTGCTGTAAAAATTTAACATGTGATAATACACTCATGAGATGTGCACACATTGCAACTGTACCACAATACTAACAAAAACTTGTACAATATTATATTTGACATTTAAATAAGCCATTAAGATGTACTTACACATTATGTAAGACACAGAACATCATTAGATTAAAAACAGTTGGATTATTAATAAATTAACCAATGTTTGGCTTTTATTGATAGTTTTCTGTATGCCAGAATTATTCAGTCACAATCCTGGTGGGCCAAAGCAGGTGCAGATTATTTCATCCAGGCAATTTTTAAAAATGTATTCAATTTAATTTGACTGCTTTCTCAAGATATTAATTACAATGTTGCCTCTCCTCATTCTTCTTGACCATTTGCACCTGCCTTGTATTCAAATTGTAATAATGAACAGTGAAAACAGGTTCCAAAGATGACAAAGCATTCTTAATTAGAAGCAGCAATTATTGATTATTAACAAGAATTGGATTAAAAGATCAAAAATGCAACTGTTAATTGTTACAAAGCACAATCAATAAGTCTTGCATTTTGAATTCTTAATAGTTGTTGACAATTTCTGGATAGTCAATAATTGAGCAGTCAACTGAAATCATAGTTCATTGAAAAGTGGAATTCACTGGGGCTCTCTAGTACCAATACCAAATCCCATTGCTGTATGGCAATTCAGTAATATGACAGTATACACTGCAAAAGTGGTCAGTAATGTTGATGGACAGTCAGGACATGGAGTAAGGATTTGGAATTGGATCAGGTGTCCCTCTGCTATAAGATATAACAAAGAGTTTTACTTGTGTTTTCATTGAGTGGTGTTAGTTCTTTATGGAGACATGTACTGCATCATATTTGCACAAGATAGACTTAGATAAAGTCATCAGTCTTAGATGTTCCAATCCGAATGATATTCGTGACATAAACCTTATACCAGCCTGTCGGTGTTATTACATTATCTTGAGGCCATGTATAGAAATATAGAAATCTATGTTCCTGCATGGGAACATTTCCTCTAGTAGGAATTAAGTGGAATGCCCCATAGTCCTTCTGACATATATTCCCTATGCTTACTTCATTGAGTGTATACATTTCAAAATTCCTATAGGAAACATTAGCGTTGATGTTATTGTGTATATCATCCATGCTTATTTACTTGACAATTTAACTGCAGGTGGTGCACACAATATATCCACTATTTCCCCCAGCCTGCCTGTTTTGGTCTGTTCTAGTTGTCAGTTAGGTTGGGGGTGGATTCCCAATGTTATGAAAGTGGGAGGCAAACATAAAATGAAGAAACCCATTACTGTGTTAGCTTTATCAGCTATAGCAAGCTTGGCAAAACCACCTGCTCTGCAGTCAGTATAACCACAAGAAGAATAGCGTAGCTTGACTTTATTTTCTTTGTTCTGCTAATCGGTACATTCTAAACGTTGAATCGTAAAAAATTAAAATTGAGACAATCGATTGGTTTATTTTTTTTATTCAACTGAACCTGTATTTAGAGATTTTTTTTTTTTTTTACTCTGAAATTGATTTAGCAATTATGCATTGGACATAGTATGGCTTGATAAATTACAAACTCCTTTCACAGTTTGTTTGGCATTTACTCATTATTCCATAGTTTAGAAAACCACACAAAGTCTCAGTATTGTCACCAAAGCCCATAACTTTCATGAAGGCCTATAACCAACTCCAAGCAGGTTTTGCATGTAAATATGTTTCTCCAAAATGTACATTTTGCAGTATCTATGAAAACACATTGATCAAAACTGAAAAACAAAATCAAAACCTCCTGTCCATTTTAGTCATTACATACAATGAAATTGTATGTTTTGACACTGAAAAGATCATACTGAAATGCTACTGCACTGACTGGCTGGAAACTAATTACATCATTGTATGTGGACTCTATGCAAACATGCAGACATGTTTGCTTTTTCTCAATTGGAAAGCCAGCATGTTGAAATTTCACTTAAAAACACAAAACAAGCAAAGGCATCCTATCTAAAAAAGGGAGTGTTTTACTCCACTGCTAGAGTGCAGTAATTACCTTGTTTGTTTATAATCCGTTCCGCTTTCTCTGAACTGTTATTTTTAAGCAACACATACATTTTTTTTTTTGTAACTAACATGCACTAGATTTCCCTAGTTTGGGATGGGAATTCCTGGGCCTTGTGCCAGAAGTCACGTAGCCAAGCAGAGTAGCGAGATGCCAGATATGGTGAACAGACCCTTATGAACGATAATCCTTTTTGGTGTGAGGTCGGTTTTTCAAAATATGGTCAATATCTGCAACGACGTGAGATGTCATCTTTGGAAGTACCTAAAGGAAGCATTTCATTGGCATGTGAATCACAGATTAGTTTGACTGCAATTTCTGTGCTGAGCTTTTTGACATGCTGGGGCTTGGATTTCAAAATATCAACAATAATATATTTTTCTCGTTTTCAGTATACTATATTCATTGTATGGTCAAAAGCATTACACCACCTCTTACAATATAAGGCACATCTATTGGTGATACATGATGCAATGAATCCTTAGCTGTGTATGCCCTATATTCTCCATACAAAGCCAACAGCAATAGACTAGAATGTGCTGGAGATCTCTATGATGTTCAATGTGGTGCCATCATGGGATGTCACCTTTTATAAGAAGCCAAAATTTCTTCATTGGTACAGGTGCCTTAGTCAAGTGCAACTGGTGTTATTGTGAAGTGAAAATGTTTTAGGTGCAACTTAAACTGAAATTTAAACTGTATCAATAGCAGGACCTAAATGTAATCCAATGTATTCAGAAAATCACATAGGTTATTACAATTGTGTTTAGAAAACTGAAAGTTAAATCGTTGACATCACTGTGGTCTGTAGTTTTACCTGTCAAAAACCTGTGTGAGTTTATAAAGACACCTAGATTTTAGAAAGGTCCCTTTGTTTACTATCACCTAAAGAGAGTGGTCTTTGAATTTTTTTTTAATTGGATGTTACAATGAAATGTACCAGTTGTGTATTCAATTTTAATTTATATTTTGATGTTAAATTGCTCACATTTTTGTTTATGAAACAGCTCTTAACACCCTTGATTGTGGAATATAATCAGAATATAGATAAGTCCAAATGCTAACAGCCACATAATGTAAAACTACAAAAATTATGGACAAAATATTTCGCAGAATATGCCCTAACAATATACACTCATGTATGTGCTGTAAATCTATGAATTTCCCTTTGTGTTTGTTGTGGACCATGTTTAGAGACATGTATTAATCTGCAAAGGTGAGACCCACCTGTATTGCACCCAGGTTCTCTGTCAGCTGTTCTGGGCTTGATGATCCCAGGAGCACAGAGCTGACCCCTTCATTCCGTAGACACCAGGCTGCACATGTACGTGTAGTTGGAGACAGTGTGTGACAATCAGACACAAAACCAACAGGCCAGTAAAATATAGTAGACATCCAAGGGGGCTGGAATTTGTTCTTAATATAGACATATCTACATTTGAAAAGGTATTGGTTAATTGTTTGATGGATAAATTGCTATTACCTTCTACATACAATTGCAGCTATTAATAATATGAGATTTAATGTCATTAAAATATTTATAAGTAAATACTATTATTGCTATGTTCAATCAGACACAAAATCTTTGCATAAAGATGAGTTTGTTGAAGTTATCGATCTAGTTTCTAAACTATATATCTGTTTTCACGATCTTGGAACAGAAACCATTTATATTTGTCTAGTACAAATAATTATCTTGGTCTGTTTTGTCATTTTTCTGTAAAATTAACAATTTCTGTATAATTAAGCATGATTACTAGGGTCTTGCTTGACTTCCAGGGATGCAAGTGCAGGATGACAGCTGGGAATATTTTTAATAATTCAGATGAGATTAAGCAAATTCTTGTATGGGTTAAGGCTCCTTGTTGTCATAACTGCAGACATAAAAGCTGCAGAATGTATAAGGAAAGTTTAATTTCAGCTTCGGTCACCTACAAGCACACAGAAAGAGAGGAGCGCCGGCCCCCTTACCTACAGCTAACTGGGGGAGAGTGCAGCCCAGCCTCTGGGCAATGTAGCCCAGCTCCTTCAGTTTGGCTTGCTGCTTTCTTCCATCTTCACTGTTAATCTTCTCCTTCAGCCACTGGTAAGACTGAAGTGTTCAACTTTACGTATCAATTTACTGGCACAGCTTATTCACCTGTATCTTTTATGCTACACACAGTACTTGGGTATTAAAACATCTGTTGAAAAATTTCCCCATTTAAACTCATTCTCAATACATCTGACATGTAGAAAAGGAATCTGAGAATACTGCACAGCACTGGTAATAACGCAAATGGCATTATAGACCAAACAGTTTCTATTATTAGTATTATAACATTTACAGTATTACACACACATTATGGTATTTGGCTTCTGCTTTTCTAATAAAACTATATATTTTTTATAAAAGTTACATAAATGTTTGTCATAATTAACAAAAATGTAACATTTTTATGAATTAAACTTTGTGAAAGAATACAGTTAGCTTCTTGAACACCACTCCGTTGTGTTATAAAGCAACATATTGAGCTGTTTATCCCCTCTCTGTATTCTGGGAATTGCTGAGTTAAATTACTTGCCCCTTTTTTGTTCTGCTATTTCATGTTAACGATTCTTTGATGATGGGTCTTCCTCCAAAAGTGATTTTGTTAAATCGTCTTTTTACACCTGGCTTTCGTAAAGCTGGGAATTAAATTGAAAACGGTGAATCTCTTTTCTACATTTGCCAGAAGCAGCTAATTGACTGCAAACGTAACATGTTCTGTAGCTGTAATGATGCAAGAACAGCTCCGGCTTTAGACGAAAGGTGCATCATTACCAGGTAAACGAAGCGTATAAATCAGTTCTGGAATCCCTGGCTTTGCACGACAGAGCCGTTACAAAAAGTGGTTTATTGCACTAACTGATAACGGATTAATCAAGTGATCAGTGTGGCAGAATCCAGACCTTCTGTTTTTATTATATAAAGTAAATTATTGTATGAAGGCATTTTACCCCTTACCTTCATCGATGCCCGTGAAGACTCTGGGACGCCGTGCTCGTATTTCCCTGTGATGATTCCACAGGCCAGTGGGGACCAGGATACCACTCCTACACCTATCAGGCACAAGGGCAATGGGCAAGGCAGCAGGGTAAAACAGTTTTACTACAGTACTGTAGCATCTGTGGGTGCAGTATACAGCAGCTCAGAACCAGATCCAGGAATTTAGTAAACTATTTTTTTAGTCTTGCCACAGACACACTCCATACACTCTCCTTTCTCCAACTCCCCTATTCAACAAGCATTGTAGCATTTTATATTACGTGAACAATACATATCCTTTAATAAAGAACAACAGCCCCTAATGAATGGAGTCCGGCATTACAATTACATCAACACTACGATGAAATGAAATAGTAAATTATGCATTGCATATAATGAGTGCATAATGAGTGGTGGTGCCTCAATCTTAATATATTTATTTGTAAGTGAGATGACATGCTAGTTTGGTGGATTGGACAACCTAAACTGCCCTTTGTGTGTGCATACGTGAGTGCACTCTGCAGTGGGTTGGTGCCCTGTCCAGGGCACCTTAGGCTGTCTGGGAGAGGATCCAGACCACCTGCCACCCTTCACAGGGTAAGTGGTTGGAAAATGAATTGATGGATGGATGATTTGATGTTTTGGACCTCTACAGAAATCCCTTTTTGGTAAATGTTTCCCAAGAGGAAAACATTCTTGTGGAGATTTTGGAAGCTCACGTGAGAGACGGACACCTGCCTATCTTGTGGTAGAGCTTGGGCAGCTGGACCTCGACTTTTTCCCTTTGGAAGAAGTGGTATTCTGCCTGCTCACACACCGGCGGGATCATGTTGAACTGCCGTGCCAAAGAGTAAGCCTCCTGGTAGGGGAAAGAGCGAGAAGGTAGACAGGGTACATCGCTCAGCGAGATGTTAATGGCAGGAAACCACCTCACCTTGGATCATCTTTTAGTACTGGAATTGCGCTCGTTTGGACTCACCATGATCTCCATGGCAGTCCACCGTGACGTCCCCCAGTACATGGACATTCCATGGTCGATGGCATATGTCATGGCCCGAACAATCTCTTAAGAAACAGTGCACAGTTGGTCAGCTAATAATTCTATTCATAAGAAAATTAATCAAGTCCAGATACTAGAAAATAGGACCAACCAGGTTTTGTTTGTGAGATTACTTTACACGTAAAAATAATGATTCCCTTTAAAACTGACAATCACAACAGCTGATTTGCATGAATAAAATTCTCTTTAAGCCTAGCATATAAATTAACTAACATGAAGTTGCTTGCATTGCTTTTGGCCATCTCAAATTCTTCAGTAGATTTGCAATTAAAAAATAGATTAAATTATTTTTAGTGAATCTCATTCAATGTGTGCTGTGACACTAAAGATAAGATTTAAAATAAATATTTTGGATACACTTGGTGTTGGATTTCCCTCTGGGTGCCTGTCACTTTACTTTAACATCATAGAAGTACAAAAAGAATTTTAATGAACTACCAGCTTGACAGGCTATTTGAACACCACTGCGTGTATGAGAAGAGGTTTTGGCAGTTAGGTATTATCAAGACAGCTCTGGGACAGTGACACTTAAGGATGGATCAGGTATGTCCTAATTTAATACCACTGTAATTTAGTCTATAACCATATGATGAAAGGAAATAATTTAAACACCTATACAACCCTATCAAACGAGTCGAAGGTATGAGAATATATCTGAAGTATGTCACATTTTTGATGAGTACTTATATTTTAGTGCATAGTCTTGTAGACCCCATTCTGTTGGGCTAAATGTGTAAAGACCTACTGGCTATTTGTACCTTTACAATTTCGGGTTAGCTTTCCACTGGGCCACAACAGAGTTCTGTTATTACATAATATAAATGTATATACTGCATAACGTGCATCATAAACAGTACTATATAGCATGATATTTTACAGCTGAGGTGCAAACGGAATTATGAAAGCTGCCTGGTTGTACCCAGGTGAAGCTGGTTTCTGTTATAGCCTGTTATCTCTTTCCTGTCAAGTTGTCAGCATTCTTTTATGTTATCTGACAATGATAACATCTTCTTCAGTGGAGAAGAGGGATCCTGTGACTATTCTTATAACTGGGGTAAACCAAAAATAACAACTGACTGAGGATTAAACACCGACACAAGGCGCAGTGATGGACACGCTGACAGAAGCGTACACACACACACACACACACACACACACACACACACACACACACACACACACACACACACACACACACAAAAAA
>JABJVR010049060.1:0-60587 GCA_025773905.1 Chitala chitala | reverse complement strand
ATACAGTGCATAAAATGTACACTTTTGTACATTTATGCACTGTATAATACAAGCTGACCAGCCACAGCTGTCTTTCGGTGTCCTTCTCATTTTTGTATACTTTTGTAGAAACGTAGGGTTTGTGGAAACTTCTCCCTGGATGTGTTATCATGTACATTAACTGCAAATGAGAAGCTCACACCTAATTTTCAAGCATTTCTGTTAAAATGAAAAATTACAATTTAAAAGACTTATCCCAAGTATCTGGAAGTTTAGTCATGTCAACTGGACTTCTTTCTCGTTTATGCAGAAAAATTTCACCTTTTACCAAAAGGCTTCTTCAGTCTGATAGAAGTGGGGAAGATTCTGTCACTATATACCCATCAGGGTAGCAGGCCACACCCATTCCTGAATAGACACATTAGTGTAAGAAAGGTGAGGTTAGAGTCGTAAAGAATAGGGGGTCGTTACGTACGTAAAGTTCCAATATTTCACCATCAAATCTTCACAAAATGGCAGTCACAGTGACGGCTAAAGATTACTGTTTGACCTCGTTTTGACATACACGTGTACTATTATTCATTGTAAGTTGCTTTAGACAGAGGCGTCCGCTAAATGAATAAGATGCTTCCAAAGAAAACGCTTCTGTGTTTTAGAATTCTATACAGAGGACTGTGTTCCATGCCAGAGGATGTTCATAGACGGGTTTGGTTTCTCCAGTTCCTCTCTGGAGGTGCACTGAAAGTGTCTGTCTCCTCAGCTGCTGAAGGGAGTCTGGCAGACATGGAGAGGTCACATATAGAGGAACAGGAAGCTCAGACAGGAAAGCTCACTTATACTTTTCATTTCTCTCATGTTTCAAGTTCATCAATGGTTGAATGCACATTTCAGCATCTGAGTGCTTTCACCCCAACACCAGCCTGCCACCTTTGGCCCTTGCTGAAGCTCAGAGACCATTCTTTTTCTACTGTGTGATACCCACTAGGAATATTAATTTTTAAACCAACCAAACAGTGGAGCGCTACAAGACTTAGCAAATTATTTACATCAAATGTTTTATGACCTGGAAAATAATTGTGAAACATTATTTAAAGTGCATGGTACAGTACACATACACTATAAAAAGGACATAAAAAAGTAATAATCAAGGGAAAATAAATGATAAAAGATACTCATAGATAAAAAAAACATAAACTTCTATACTCTGACAACTGAATTGAGTGGTCTTCATCTGTTTTGAATTTCCTATTTCTATACGCTGATGGTTATATGCTAACATAACTGAATTCATATTATTTTACTCAGACAGGACCATAAATATAGAAATACAAATAAAAATATTTGTCTGCATGATACTTTGTTGAAACAACAAAGACGTGATACAATATATATATATATATACAGTAATATCATTTTATTACAGTGAATATAAGAATAAAGAGTATGTTTCATATGACAATATAGATTGCATGTAAGATTTGAAAGATATCTTTCTGTATTATGAAATACATTGCGATAACATAATTTTTACTATTATTACTTATAATAGAACTGTGTAAATCATTTACTGCTATGGGTTTTAAAAATTTATATGAATTACATTTTCTTTACAAAAATACATTTTGTTACAAGAACAATTAAAACAATAAACACTATTAGATGGACCATTAATTTCTCTTGTTTTACAGATGACTACCATAAATGATTAATAAGTTATACTTTATATATGTACAAATGCACTTGTCTCACAGTTTTTTCCTATAATTTTACCACATATTTAAGAACTGGCTTCACATTACTGCACATGTAGATGGTAATGTTTTGTAAGTTCTTAAGATGATTTCAAACAGCAGCATGTAGATATGTTGTAGGAGACATTTTGGTTACTGAATTGGACTGATCAGCAGGAATGTCTAAAGAGAGAACTTGCTTTTGAACTTATCTGTAGTAGGTCAAACAGGTATGCATCACGAAACCAGGGTTACAAATTAGAGTCAGGTAGCTGTGCAGAGAGGTAGTATTTTCCCCCTAATTCTAACCAAAATATTTTTGTAATAAAAATCTTCACCATCATTATATATGTTTTTACACAAGACATTTTGAATATAGACTCCTGTAAAAATATTATTACTAACAAACAGCGCCCCCCTCTGTTGCTACTTCAAAACAGATTTTACATTTTGACCTTCTTAGTCAACTGAAAGGGTCTGACACTTATTTTGCATTCTGGTACCACCCTAAAAGAAAAGTTATAACAATGTCATACTTAATTTAAAACTTACATTTTGTATATAATTGTGCTGCCAAACGTGAATGATTACTTGTAAAGAATTTCATGCATTTCCTGTTGCTTTATTGGTGCTATATGTTCTTCCTGTTGCTGAGAGGTGAGCTTATTTAAAGGTTTCCTGTAATTTTTGTGGAGGTGAGTGAATGTGGTTTGATCAGATTGTGACCTCCCTGAAACCGCCAACGCTGCCATTCCTTGCCAAGGGACAACAGATGGAAGGTCTACATGAAAACCAGGACTACAGACAGTATTTACTCAAAAAAACAAAAATCATTTACACCAAACTAGCACAAACAATTAGGCTGCAGGGTGTGCGTTATCTTTGGTTCAGTTCAAAAAGTGTCATTTTTAATTTCTCATGGTAGAGTCAAAATGTTTTACACCAGTGGTTCCCAACTGGTCCAACTTTAGGGTCCATATGTCTACTTAGTAATTAGTGCAAGTTCCACAGAAAAATTAAATCAGCACACATTCAATTTACTTACTTTATTTTCACATACCATGTCATTGTCAATTTAATAAATTTTTTTGTATTATATATTGAGTAGTTTCTAGTGCCTAGAATGTTCTTTGTGTTCTGTTTGCACAGAATTCAATGTTATTGTTAACCAGATATATTGCATTAAAAATCAGGCAAAAGCAGAATTTGCTGATAATTTTAAAAGACCGCTAAGGGGTATCATTTGCTGTCAGTTTTCTGTCCATTAGCCGCTACAACTGTTAATTTCAAAATAAAAGCACTGTACCGCAAATGTACTCTACTTCAATATTTCTTTGTTTTTGACAAATATTACATGATTGCCATTAAAATGTGGTCCATTCAGTATGTACTCACGACCCACCAGTTGGGAATCACTGTTTTACACCATATAGTTCTTATTAAAAATCTATTTTTAAGCAACAAGAGTTGGTCCAGTTCAGTTCCTGGATCATGTTTTTGTATCCCACAATGGGATGAATTGTGCGAATGCATGTGCATTTTCCTAAAGTGTATGCCAGTGTTTTCATGCCATGCTGCTGGTGGGCGTGCTTTGGGTGCTGCCAATGCTGGGGTTGGCGCTGCTGTCCTGTGAGGGCACACCATTGCCGGAGACCGGCTGTCGCTTGGCCAGACCTCCGGGACATCCTGTGGAAAGACCAAGCAGACCAAGCAGGATGTGACAATGTGTCAGCAATCAGACCACTTCAGCGTCCTTGGACAGCAGATTTCCTTGTGTTTGCAGTTGGATAAATTTTGGATCACATATCACCATGGCAACAGCTGGTTAAATAAATGTTTTAGGTCTTACCTGGGATGTGAGGGGCTGCTGAGACAATTCCTGCAGGGCAACATATGAAGATGAAATTTCAAGTGCCTCACCGCACCAAATACATGATAATTTTTTTACATCCCATGAAAACATCACGTGTTACCTAATGTGTAATTAAATATAAAAAGGTGTGAACTATACTCACTTGTTCGGACCTTGATGAACCACAAAGCTCCCATGAGAAGAACTCCAATCAGAAATCCTCCAAAAGCAACAACCAGAACAGACGATGGGTTGAAGTTGCTGCATGATCCTGAATACAAAGAGACAACAGACAGTTAATAAATGCAGAACATAAATACTGTGAAAGACTAAAATAACTGCTCTTTCAACTGCATTCTGGGACAGCCCAGTATATCTCTTTCAACTACATTCTGTTACAGACCAATACAACTGCTTCTCATTTACATTCTATGACGGAGTAACATTTTTCTGAATGTATTACATAACACGTGATTTTTTAAAAATACAAAAATAAAACCAAAGACTGTTGTGTGGGCCAAAAAATAAATTTTAAATGATTTCCCACCTATCCCAAGAAACATGGGCCTATACATCACTCAGTAAACATTCATCAAGACACACCGAGTACAGAGCTGCATGGCTCTGGACTGTGGATGCAACACTGCACTGCCTTCATGAAATCCATACAAACATGAGGAGCACATGTAAAATCTACACGCCGAACGTATACCTGCATACATGCCACCTTGGCATCCATCCAATCAGTTTTCCACGTGAAACGTAAGATTACGTTGAACTACTCAACATTAAAAAAATCACCCATCACCCACCTGTTTGTGAGTGCCATATGACACAAAAGCATGAGAACAAGCAAACTAGCACAGAAGTACTTCATAACTTTCCTTCATTCTCCACTCACCTCCCCTACAAACACCCCCCGCCAAAAAGATTCCCTGAATCCTAATAGAGATGGAAGACGTTGAGGAAGTTAATCAGACCTTGTGTGTGTGTGTGTGTGTGTGTGTGTGTGTGTGTGTGTGTGTGTGTGTGTGTGTGTGTGTGTGTGTGTGTGTGTGTGGCTGTCCTGCACTGCCTCTCGTAATCAGTGTTTACACCTTCATTGCTGCCCTCTCAGACTCTTGTATCCTGTTCCAGGACTATGGTCTGCTTACTTTGTGTGTTCAGAACAAGAGAGAAATCACGCACAGCTATAAAATGTGTTTGTCCCATCACTTCTGTTGCTTCAGCTTTCTGATAAACACCCTAACCCCCCCGACCTCCAACATTTGTGACATGTTTTATCGCAGGTCACATTCCATAGCACTTATAACGTTAAAAAAACAAATTGTACTGTTGTTAAAGGTTCCCTGTTATAAATGGAATAACTTGTAGTTTTAGATTTACCATGGTCAATAGTGTAAAAATTTAGTATAAAAAATGCTATGATAATTAAAACTTTAAACTTCCCTTAACATGATTCATGATTAGAAACACAAAAGGCAAAACATAATCCTTAATATGGCATATTTTGGTAATATCTTTTTTTTCCAATAAACCGAGCCCCATTATTTGTAAACAACATCATTTCTACCAATTATTTTAAAAAGCTTACTTGAAAAATACTTAATAACTGAAATTTATGCATTTAATCGAAATAAAACTTTTGTGACACGCAAACAGTGGTTCTGTCTGCTTTGACGTATATCTCAGAAATACTCAAAACTTGTAATAGAGTTAAGTAATTTTGCCGAAAACTGATTTTAATAATGTTCAATTCTTTTAAAGTTTCCAACAAATAAGTCATATCTGCCACAGACCAGTTTTGCCTTTTGGTCACCATGTTTTTATCCTGGCCAGAAACACGTCAAGTCACCTAATGTTCAACCCGCATGGGACAATCACTTCCCTTATTCTTATCGGAATAAATATACTCAAAAAATGTATATTTTTTCCAATAAGAGGGAAACAATTGGATCAAGTGTTTATATAAATGATCGGATTACTAAGGGGTTACATGACCCCTCTTATTTGGATTGAAAATTCACACAATCAGATCAGTCTGTTCTGATTGAAGTGACTACATAATGCATTTTTATTTGGAATGAGCCATTATTCCAATTAAAAGTGTAATATTAGGGTCTGTATAAACATGGTTTATGATGATGTTCAAAACAGAACTGCCAGTGCTGCTTTTTGTACTGCACTTGTAAAGAAGTAAACCACACAGTCTCTTAAAATAGGCCAGCTGTTTTGATGTCTTGGTAAGCGTGCACAGACTAGTGTTCAAACAACATCAACAGGTGGACTCGACTCCCGAGGGGAGGAAATATCACGCAGTTCCAGTCCAAAAAGACTCACTTTTCATTCTCTTGCTTCCTGTTTTCTTGTATTTTATCCCAAGATCAACAAACCAAGTCCTTTTCAATTATTTATTTCTGCAAAGGAGTATGAACAGAGACAGGAAGCTGGAACTCAGGTGGTCAGAATGCTGTGCTGTGTCTATGGGTATGTTTGAGGACAGAGGTTGGGTCAAGAACACACAGAAGGGTGTTAGAGCTCCCACCATCACAAAGGCATCCAACAGGGAGCTATCGAACAGGAAGCTCCAAGTGGGCCTGCTGGTGCATGTAAAAATCAAAGATGTTCAGTGTCTAATCAGACTCTCTACAAAACATGCAGTCAACAGGTCCCAGACCTGTTCCAGACTCACAGACTACTGCTTCCGGAACAAACACTGTGGAACTCAGGATCTGCATGTTTCACACGTCGCTGCCAGAAAACAGGAATTATTTCAAAAAAATTAGTTGCAAACAAAGTCTGCATAGATATGGAGGGAAAACACTGACAAATTCTGCCACTCCTGTAGATTAAAGTGTTTGTTAAGATTACCAGCAATTTATAAAAGTGTTTTGAGCCCTCTAACTGAAGCAAGCCTTTCGTTGTCTTTTGAAAACAAAGAGTTGGAAGTTTGGTACCGAACAATAAAAAAGAAAAGACATAAAAGAAATAATTTACGAAAACATAACAATTCTCAGAGAAGTGCATAATTTTTCAAAAGGATAAATTGGTTAAAAAAAAAAAAAGAAAGAAAAAAAAAGTGCATACAAACTTTGATAAATGTGACATAATGTTTTGAAAAAGGACACACCCCCTACCCAGCTGTCAATGGCATGTCAAGTTTCAGTGTACCTTGGCTGGCCCCCATGACTACTGTCAGAAAGGAGAGGGCTGCCTTTTACAAGGGGAAACTGACCAGCTGCCTGCTGGCTGTGCTCCCCACTCACAATCTATGCTCTCCCATTGTCCCGCACATCACGCTCACCCATCCGCACAAAAACAAGCCAAGACAGCAACTGCGACCTCGACCTGCCTCCCTCCATCTGCCCTGAACGCGTGGCCCATCGCACGAGTCGCCCTCTGCGTCCACAGCGCAGGAGAGAGCAACGGAAAAAGACAGGAAATCGCGGCCACGAGTGGAGACTGTGGAGGGAGGGGAGTCTAACAGGTCGAAATCCCAAATGCTGACTGCCCTTCAAAGCAGCCTTGAGTGTTGGCTGCTGGGATGGGGGGTCGGAGGAATGCATGGCTTGTGCTGCCGTGACACGGTGCTTCCTTTGAAGAGCAACACCTTCCCGTCTTTGTATGCCAATGACAATAGTGCAGAAGCCCGTGTTTATCCTGGAACGCATCCAGCCTTCAGCATAATAAATCCCCCAAAGGCTCATCATTTCTGATTGCTGTCGCAAGGTCAGGCAACAGGCCTTCCTAAAAATCATGGCCCAACGTGCACCTTCCACGTCCTGCGCCCTCCCACCTCTCTTGGCTATCTCCAACGGGATCTTCTAGTGTGGCAATGGAGTGCTTATCATAACAGTTTTTTTTTTTCCACACAGTCTGAATGACTTTGAAAGCAGACTGCTCAAGGAAAGCAGAGGACTCGAAAAGCAACGGTGAGCAAACTGACTGAACAGCAAAAACCGATATGTTTCGGCAGCAGTTAATCTTTTTTCTCTCGCATGCTGATATGTGAGATGCGTAAACCTTGATATGTGACCATAGTTGCAAAGGAAAACTCACTAGACAGCGGAGTGGACCTGAAAACCTCTACATTTCTCTTCACTCTGCTCTCACTCTGACATTTCTGGAAAACAAGAAAATAGTGTTTCAAATGAGATAATTTCACGATTCTGAAACTTTCTTGCAAGAAAAAGGTGCTTATCTTAAAATGTAATAATAACATATAATAATAATAGCTGACTAAGGATTTCTTACCTTATCATGATGCTGCCAGGCACAAATTTGGACAACACACTGAAGGTCCCAGGGCGTGGTGGGCAGTTCCTCATTGTGAGGCAAAGTGAAGCTAATTCTCCTACTGCTGTTGCACACACTCCCAGCACAGGGCTCCTTATCGAACAGCACTTTCAGCTTTATGTGACAGGAGGCCTTGGCGTAAGCCGAACAAGAGAGCACATCAAGCTCCCCACCCTTGCCGGAAATCTAGAGGGAGAGGGAGAAAGGCGCTAAGTGTCTGAGGGAATTAGCTTTCAGAAGGGTGGAGCATATGGCAACGCGTGAACCTGGATGCTGGCAGACCAGTACCTCTGCGTATATCCTCTTTTCACTTTGGACTTTAGTCTGGGGTTCAATTAGGGTTTTGAAGTCTGAAGATTCATACAGCTGCATGAAGACCTCAGAATCCGGCACGGCCGTCACTGGGACTGAAAGTAAGGAAAACATAGTGATGTCGTCAGGACACTCGGTTTAACGCATATCCATTTGAAAGAAGTCCAAAACTCCAAAAATGTTTTAAAAGGGTCCCTATGCAAACTCAAAATGGACAGCGGAAAAAGCAACTTGAAAGACCAACAAATGTGAAATTGCATTCATCCTCCTGCCATTCATCCATTCCATTCCATAAGCCACGTCTCTCCAACATTACAGACAGTGCTTGCTGGCTTTTATATCAAGTAACAACTTAAACAAAGTTGTTCTGCTCTAAATGTAAAGCAGCAAATGAAACATGCTGTAACAAAAATCGTAAATCATTTAAAAATATTACTTTTACAACCTGGATGAGCAATATGAGTTTGCAAAAAGAGCTGTATTTTTGTGAAATCTTTTAGTGTCAGGATCAAACAATGAAACAATGTTTGGTTTTGGATGTAGGGACATGTCCCTACCAAAATTATACAGTAGGAAATTGCCCCTACAAATATTATTACTGACCTTAAGTTCTTCATGTTAAGATGGTTGGGTGCTGCTTTAGCCCCTGGCAATGCTAACACCAAACCTATGCACTTGCATTGAACACTAACAAGAAATCTGAAATTTCAAGTTTCAGAGTAAACATACCTAAAGGTGGAGCAGGTTTCTTTCCTATTACAACTCGTATTAAGGACACGTTATCCCTGATTTCTGTGTAGCTTGTGAAAACGTCAGTACGGAACTCTTTCTGGGCAAGGAGCTGGACATTCCCGTTTCCATCACCCACATGCATCAGCACCTGACTGTTAGGCTAGGTAAGAAAACATAAATGTGAGTTCAATGTACCAGTATATGGGTTGTATATATACATGGACATGTCTAAGTTGGATCTTGCCTATGTTCACGCTCTGTTATGAAATAGAATTAGAATTAAATCCATTTGCAGTGTACATTGCAAAGTAAAGAAATCTTACAAAAGATTGTCCCTCTGTTTTCCATTTTACAGTGTCTGGTCCTCTAAGAAATAAATTGACATCCCTTTGCGGCACAATCTGAACGAAAACATCCCTGAAAAAGAAAGTGGGTGAAAATGTTAATGGATAAAACAGCGGCTCAGAGCATTACACTTAGGCTGAGGACTTTATAAGGGAGCACTCACTGGACCAGGGCTGAATCTGGGATGTTAATAATGTGCAGCTCCTTCTCTTGTGTGTGTTGGCTGGGTGAACAGCGTGTGACAGACATGAGCTGTCCAGAGTCATTCGTCACAACATATGGTTCTGGGGAAAACTCCCTTTTTGGAATACACTCTGTGGAATTTGTAGTTGCTGAAATTTTACCAAAAAAAAATTAGAGAATCAGAACGGAGGGTATGCATTTTTGGTTTTCTAAAATATTTAATGATTTGCAAAGTATTAACTTCTACCAGAAAATTAGTTACCACTTAAAACTGCGTGTATTTAAATGCAGTATTAAGGTTAATATATTCAAAATTTAAACATCACTAGGTAGTGCTGGAATATTTTTATGGCTATGCACTTTGGCACCGTTGACCAGCACATGAAAGAGTGAACATACAAAAACTCTGTTCTGTGCATCTTACCTTTCTGTCCAGTAAACGTAATCACCATCGGGTCCTCAAACGTAGTCAAAGATGTAACACCTCCAAATTTATTTTTGGCCCACTCCAAGACGCTGACGTTATGTGGAATATACGACAAGTTGCAAGTTGACTGAAATTGATCCCTTTTCACCTGTTGTGTGGAAAAAAGTGAGCAAAATGAAAACATGAAAGCATGAGCCTGGGAAGGAATTCCATAGGCCAGCATAGGGGGTGTCAAAGTACGGTCCTGGGGGGCAACAGTGGGTGCAGGTTTTTCTTCTGATTCATTCATTTTAATTTGGCCATTATCTTAATTAAATAGAAATTATCAGTACATCCTTGCCTCTCTTCATTGTTCCTGATCATTCCCATCTGTCTGTACTTAGTTGTCTTAATCAAGCGAGAGAAGGAAACAGTTATAAAGAAGAAAATTAAAGGTGACACTCCTGTGCTTTAGGATCTGTAAAAAAATATTAATCACATATTACAGAGGCACTAACTGCGGGGTCTGAGCACAATATGTCTGGATAATTTACCATGGTGTTTAAGTCAAACCAGTAATCACTAATTGTATTCAAATTGTAACAATTAATGAACAGCACAAACAGGTGCCAATGACAAAGAATGCTTAATCAGGAGCAGTGACTTAAGTAATCATTAACAAAAAATGGATTAAAAGATTAATGATATACCATAACTGTTAAAAAATATAAAGCAATATCAGTAAGTTTTTGTCACACTTTTAAAACTCTTATTAAAAATTAATTAAGCTTGTTTGCACTTCTGGGTTGACACAGTAATTAAACAAAAAAGTAAACAATGTTTATTTGAAATTATCAATTGACAGCAGAATTTAGCCGAAACAAGAATGTGCACTCACTGTGGCCCTCCAGGGCTGTTCTTTAACACCCCTGTTCATGTCACATACCAAAATAAGAGTTGCCAATACCCATTAGGGGTCCATATAGGTTCGATATTTATCGACTATATCGATGCTCCCTAGCCGATACGGGAATCGGTATAAATCTCGTGTTGTCCGATCGATCTGAATTGGCCATTCATTAATGACCGGAACGCAAAAAATCCGATTTTTTTTCATGGGTAAACAAACTAAAATGACAGCAACGGCGAACCGTATCGCAATGCCTAAATGTACCTTCTGGCATTTGCTAATAAAACTTTGGGAAAATGTATAATATGTTCGCATACAAGCCAATTTTTTGCCGTGTTAAATTTCCGTTAAGCTTCCATGGTCCCTCCCATTTATTAAGCATAGGCTGTTTTTGCAAAAAATTTAAGATTTTGTTTTGGGCAATATGTAACTTTTGAGGAGCAGTGGGTATTATTTACATTAATATTACATTTAAAAGCATTTTAATGTTTAAGATAATCGTATTTACAGGATTCAGACACCTCACAATATTTTACAGAGCTGTGCGAAATGTATAACTTTTATTGATATGCATATCGTTGATACGTATCGTGTATCAACTGAGTATATCGACGATTTGTATCGTATCGTATCTACCGATATACAGCCATGCATCGGAGTGTCATTTGGAAGTAAAGGAAAATGTGATTTCAAACAATTAATACTGAATTGTCACAGATCAAACAGCAATAACCTAAACTTCTAATACAGCTATTTTATTTAATACTATAAGGTAAAGGACATGAAAATTGAATGTTCAATTATTTCAATTTGCCATTTATCCCAATTTGGAAGTATAGCCCCAATTCTTTGTTCCTGTTCAGTTTCGAGCCTCTATGCAATCGACTGGCTGGAGCTGCCTCTGACTCTTTATCCATGAAGCACAACCGTTTTAAATGAGGTGTTTATTATAGAAAGTGTCCACAAGCCTCATGTTTCACCCCAGCTGGAGCCAAGGTCCTTCCTCTGCTTCCTGAGCAGAGACAGGAAACGAGACATTTTTAACTTTGTGCGTCAGCAAGGCTTTGCTACGCTGTTTCTCCATAATGCCACACAGCCTCAACAAACACACTATGCACCAAAATGGATTGTCTGCTTACTACATACATGTCCTACTGCCTACACATCAGGTTGGGTCGATGTGTGTTACATGTTACTAATGTAAACTATTCTGCATGGTGTACTTAAGTGCAGTGAAGATGTATATTTGCCATGACATGCTGGTTATGAACATGCCCAATAACAGGGACATGAATGTAGAAGAATAAAACGAATTGGTTTTAGTACCTTTTCCTAGTTAAGACATGGATTGTTGTGAGGCCTGGACCTAAGTGGCCCAGGGAGAAGGTAAAATTCTGGTATTTGATCTTAGAGGGATGTCAAGGGTCAGATATCTGCTAAACAGTAAACCGTCCGTGTTCAGGGAAGCTCTGTGAGATGGGAGAAGACCAGGGATGTAAATGGTAAAGGTGACGTATGTTGTTGGGCTCTTGGAGCTTCATGTCACCCTGGTTCTTTCGCACTCCGCTGCAGCTTAAACTGCATCCATAGTATCTCATCTGAATCTTTATGGACGGTCTTTCTGAGATATTCTTACATTGCTTTGATTTGGAACAAACAGCCAGGTTACAATTAATTTCTCAAATACAGACAATGGATATCTCTGAAATGTGTCATAATTTTAACAAATAGGGAATCTCAAATCAAAAGGTGCAGGATTTCTTGGTAGGCTGCAGAGTAGGACCCAACACAGGGACGGGGGGACGTTCACACAGTCTGTGGTTACTGATACCCTACCTACATCTACGGTGTACACTAAAACATATTCAGTTCGCTTAATCTCCTTTACTCTGCTTAAACATATGAAAATAATGGTTTTTGAAGTAACTCGAAACTATCATTAATTAATCAAAATTTTAAAAATGTTCAATGCTGAGTTAAGGATCATCTACAAGGAATTGTAGTCCATCCATGGTATTCGAACTGCTTCCCTTTGCAGGTTTATGGGTGGACTGGAGCCTATCCCAGGCAGCCTATAGTGTAAGGCAGGAGACATCCTGGACAGGGTGCCAACTCATCACAGGCCAAGAAACTGTAGTAAACTTATTATTATTATTATTATTTTTATACTCATGTTTATTGATATTCTTTAATTGTCACTGGCTTCCTGTGTTTCTAAATAGGTTTCCTTTAACATTTGTACAGTGGACGTAACTGTCTGTGATTATGTAGATATTTGTAAGTGTTACACCCTTTTGTGTATTTGTTGTGTATGGATATCAACACTGCTGGAAAAGACACAGTTAGTCATTGGTTATATATGCTGTCCACAAGCCTTGTTGTATTCTGCTTTTAATCAGCCTTGTGTAAAAGTTAGGATTTTATCCCTTGTCTCTGTTTTCAAGTACTTCATTCACAGCTATTTCAATATAAATTCTTATCTTGGTATTTGTATTCACCTACTGTGTGATGTTGTGACTTTTCCTGTTCGCTAGCTGCAAAAGACAGCACTCTAGTCACACTCCAGGATGCTTTGCTATAGGTAATATCTGTGTCTATTCACATTACTTAAGGGGTGTGTCCCACCTCCATAAATATGTTTTGATCACTTGTACAGCTTGGGCTGAAAATGTTTGTGGCTTTTGTCTTGAGTAACTCAGATCTTTCATCTAACTTAGATAAAAGTGTCTGGATTTATCATGTCATTCCTTTAGTACTGATCAGGCACCTTTTACCCAGTTTGTGTCCAGTTTGTGTCCTAATTACTATATAGAATCGTAACAATAGTTGACACTGAAGTCACCTGTAAATACCTTACCGTGTTTCCTTTTATTCACTTTTGCATACCTTGGTGTTCCCCTCCATTCGCCCTGAGCCAATTGTGATGAAAAGTGTCAGCGGGCAATGCTACAGGCACTCTTTCCCCCCCGACTTCAGCAATGGGAGTAACATTAATCCACCTTTTTAACATTACGGAAAAAAAAGATGTGTGTCTGTTAATTTCCCAACTGCTTAACCAGGTCAGGGTCACTACAAGCTTATTCCAGGCCACACAGGGTGGGACGCTGAACTGTGAGTTTTTGGGCTATTGGAGGAAACTAGAGCTGACCCACCTAGGCAGAATATGCAAACTCTACACATAATGCCAAGGGGTGGCTGCAAACCCACAATGCTGGATTCATGAAGCAGCAATGCTTCTTGCACAGCCACTATGCTGTTTCAATGGTCTGACTTAACTTTTCCCCACATTTAATATTAAACACTTTATTTTTTTTTTTTTTGCAGACAAGAAAATAGGACATATAATCTCTCTTTGATGTTTTACAGGAACAGCATCATACGTTTCTGACTTCTTGTTGGACTTTAGCAAACAATGTAACAGAACCTTTGAGATTTAGAAAATCCCTTGAAAGTCTGTTCAATAGATCCAAAGTACACAGGTATCTGGCACGTGGTGCTTCAGGATATGTCTTGGAGGAATCTAAAAAAAGATGAATACCACAACCAGAACCGATCCCGACCAATTTGGTACCCTAGGCAAAATTTTAGCTGGTGTCCCTTACATTGCAACCAAGGGATATCAACACTGCTGAAAAAGACACAGTTACAATGTCATATGCAACATAAATACATTTTAAAAACCCAAATAACAAGCAATTAAGAGGGATAGCATTATATTCATTAAATACTATCTCTGAGGTTTCAAGGGTGATGCCTATCAGGACACAGCAGTGCAACAGGAGTTCGCCAAAACAGAATTTATTCAGCGCGTCATCATTTCCAATCCAGAAAAGCCAAAGTGGACTTCCTTCCCTTGTCAGCAAAGACAAACGAATAGTTTTTAAACCTACACTCCCTCTTGCCTCCTGATCTCGTTGACCTTGCTGATACCTTTGGAACAGTAATGTAGGCCGCAATGGTCTGAGTGATAGGAAGGAATTTTTATCAGCATCAAATGAGTCTGAAAATGCCCATGTTTTTCAGAAGAATCGCATCCTTAATCTTGCCACTGCAATTAATCTCTCCTGGCTTGTCTTTGAACTCTGACATGTGCTTCCTGTGCAGGCTCGTGTGGTGCTTGCTACTGCCTCCAGTAAGATTATTCTCCTGCAACCTCTTAAAGTCCTGAAATGACTTCAGCATAATCAGTAGGGTTTCCATACAGCTATTATAGGTATTACGGTAATAGCAATATCCTTTATAATCTTACTTTTATGTGCACGATACAACACGAAAACGTCAATACTCTGAGCACACATGCATGGGACGTCAGAGGACTATAGAAGTAATGTGTGAGGTGATCGCCTTTGTGACAGCTACAATGGTTACCCTTGGTTCATACTGAAGAGGCACGTTTCCAAATGCATGCACATCCAAAGTCAATCGCTGCAAAAAGAGCAAGCCTAACACTCTTCCTGTTATGGTGGGTATTCTGTGGCCTGGTGCCCCAATGAGTAGAACATCAGGCTGGGATGCAGAAGTCTCCTGGTTCAAAGCCCAGCCCAGCCACCAGGTGTGTCGTTGATCAAGGCACTCAGCACTGGCTCATTGTAACACGTGAAATGTAAGTCGCTTTGGATAAAAGCATTTGCTAAATGAGAAAATGTACAAAATCATGGAATTTTAAAGTTATAAAAACACACTTATCTCACCTCAGAGATGTTACCAGTCATGTTCACATTATTACACAGGTATGAAAGAACGTATCTTTCACCATGTTAAGTCTGGTTAGAATTTTTCGTAAATTTTTCATTTTAACTTCAGTGTATGTGTTCACACGCCCAGTATGGTTAAACAGAAAGGCTACTAGTGCCATCAAATCAGTGTCTTGCACAAACTGAAGGAAATTCTGATTGTCTACACTGTGATAGGTAAGATACACTATCTTATGCCTTAATCTTACAGCCAACATTTACAATGTCCAGGCGCTGTTTTCTGGCTAAACAAATCCTGCCTATTCTGTATCTTGATAATACAGCAATTGTTACAAAACCTGCAGCAGTTGCTTTGAAACAGATCACCTTTTAGTGTCATAAATCACGGTACAAGACATGTCAGGTGTTGTATATTCAGTGCAGGATGTGCAGTAAACTCATGTGCTTTGTTTACCCTTGATTCTACAATAAGTGGTAAGAATTCTTCATATACAATCCCAAAATACGTATGGAAAAAACTTTGCAATGGAAAAAGCATTATGACTAATTATGTGGTAATTTGTTCCTATGGGGCCCTAACAGGCACTACCACTGGACCATTTTAACTCTGACACTGCTGTAACTCGTCAAAGCAGAGTTAGATTTTATTTTATCTTACGAAAGCATGTTGGATGCGTGCGTGTCACAGCAACTAATCATACTGTATGTTCATGATAAACTTAAAAGCGTTACGTTGGCTGTCAGTTGAACGTAATTTAACACAGGATGTCTGTCTGTGCTAAATGACCAGCCAAGCCGAGGTTTTGATTTTTCCATCGGTTGCTTTGAAACATTTTGTCTTTTAGTGACTGTCTCTAAATTCTCTGGGGTTTCCCCTCATGAGAAGAAGAAGAAAAAATATTAATTTTGTATTTCAACAAGTCCATTTTGCAAATGATCATTTTGCACAGAGCAAGGAATGAAGACTCCCTTTTCAGTTGAAGAGCCTTAGTCTAAATATAAAAAAATCAAATCAGTTTTTGGCTGTTTAAAGAAACAGAAATCATCTGGCAGGAAGTCCGCCCACAGCTACAATCCCTCTGGCCCTCTCTCATCTCAGTAGCAAAAAAAAAATCTGACCTTTCAAATTCAGACATATTTTCAAGAATCCATTCATCCATCCATACTGCGTATCCAATTCAAGGTTGCAGGAAGCCCAGAGAAAACCCACCAACACAGGGAGAACATGCAAACTCCACACACAGTCAGGAATTAAACCCCGGGCCCTGAGGCATAAGGCAACAGCAATACACACCACGCCACCGTGCCGCCACTAGTTTCAAGAATCTGACTACAGTAATTACTAGCTAATTTAGTCTGGTCAAGAACAGTGTGTGTGTGTGTGTGTGCGCGCACGTGTGTGTGTGTGTGTGTGTACGTTATATGTTGGCTTGTATTGATTGCAATAATGTACATTTATCAGGAAATAAGTGAAACTGCACATAAAGCCTTGTTTTAATATTTCTAAAAACCATACAGATAATGATTAAAGTATAAACAGGCTGTGATAAACATTGCTGTGCAGATACTTACATGAACTGTGACATTCCCTTTATAGTTAAAGCCAATAAAGGTGGACATTTCATGGTTGCTGTTGAGTATCAGATGCGCTTTGTCAGGTGATTTCAGGTTAATCAGGAAAAACTAAAAAAAAAGAGAAGAAAGCCAACATTAATGAATATCTCTGATAAATATACAGTATTTTTTTCTGTCAGTAATATTCTATGCTCAATTAAATATGAAGTTCATATTGATTGAATTCGGTTCAGCGGCAACAACAAATATGGTTGACGACGTAATAAATGAAGTAAACCACAAGTACTAATCATCTGTGACATTTAATGCCGAGGTCTACTTCTCTTCATTTGAAGCTGTAAAGACAAGGTTGTGGGCACAGAGTGATGATCTTTGAGCTGACCCACGCTTACCTCCCCTGTGGCAGCATCCAAGGTGCATTAGATGTACTGTGCTACTACCGCTAAACCTGTGTAAACAGCCAGAACTCTAACAACAGCTTCCTGAAGGCATACTGAACCCATCAGCAAGTCTGTCAGCTGCTGGTCTCTCTGGCTAGACCCAGTACCTCTGCCCACAGATCAAAGAATAAATTAGAGAGTCACATCATACTTAAATTAGCACTTAACTCTGATCATAGTTCAGAATACAGGTATACTACCCTGTTTCAATATAACATACAACTCATCACTGTCCTTATAATTTAGTTTTACTTATTACTGTTCCATATATAATTTTTCCTACATTATATAAAGTATCTGTAGAGATACAGTACTAGCCAAAAGTGTGACTACAGTTTTTAAACCCCAGGTTTATTTTATATTTTGTCTTTTTCTGGTTTCTGTTTTTAGTCTGAAATGAGACCAGTAAATATACAAAACATTAACAGTGCCAAGCCAATGTCCAGGAATATTGAGAAATGTCTACATATTTTGCAGTCCTTACACTAGCCACACTTTATAGCCTTAACAGCTTCACAATCAGAAAGTGTTTATTTGACAAGCTTCAGCAACAAATTACATGAACATGTCTTCATTGTTCCTCTGCAGAAATTCCCAGAGACATAAAACATAAAATCAACTCTGCTTTCCAGTTTGTTCCATACAACTTCTTTGGAACTGAGACCTGAACGCTGGGTGGGCCAGTTCATTACTCTGAGCTATCCTTCCATTTTCTTCTTCTGCAGGAAGTTCTTCCAGCACGCACATACTTGGATAATCTTATAAAAATTGCAGAGAAAGGGAGTGTCCAACTAGCCAAAATCCTGATCGAATGGCACATGTCTGAATGGCACATGTCTGAATGGCACATGTCTAAACAGCAGGCATCTGAACGGCCCGTGTACGAACAGCTGTTACATCCCTGGACATGTTTCGAGAGTCTTCTGTTTGTACTTCTATGTTGAAAAACTTTGCAAGGCCATTTTGGAGGATAAGACAGCCCATTGGACAGCAAAACTGCCAATCATCTGAATAGCATGTGTCTGAATGGCACATCCAATGGTCATGCTCACTGAGACTGCCTTGAACTCAACAGCATCATCAGCTGTGTCCATGAAAACCACAGACATCACCACATTTTTTATTAATGTGCTTCCCTATTTTCAGCATTAAAAACTGCTGACAAAAGGCTGATTAAGTAACAACGAACTGAGAAAACACAAAATAAAGACACTTGAAACTGATCAAGCGTAGCAACATGCATTTCAACATTTTAAGTGACGTCAACTTTCAAACTGGAATTGCCTTGCCTTGATGCTAAGTTCATTATACTTTTACAAGGTTGCCAATTTCAATTAAACATTGAATTTTGAGTGCAACTGACTTTTATGTGCTTAGATAAATTATCTAATACACCTTAAAGTACTGTACATAAATTATTCAATGAAACAGAGGTTACATGAAAGTACAGTATATGTAGTTCGAAGCATAGAATTCCATGTACGCAGTGTCCTTATGAAGTGACTCTATATGTTAACATTAAATTACAACAGCTATCATAGACGGAAGAAGTTCTAGAATGAACTACAGAACAACAGCAGGATTCTTCCACGTTGCAGTCCCACTGCAGTGCATTAATATGTCACTCCCTAGTTCCTACGCTCAGAAAAGATAGAAAGGAGTGACATTTTTCCCTTTTCCCTATTTTACTGTGGTTTCTTTACTCTTAACATGACAAACACTGAATTTGTACTGATATGTCAAATTACTTAAGAGTGTAAACATGTATGTTTAAGTTTTCAGGACACAATCTACAGTTCTGTCCCCCCAGTATCCTGCACAATGGATTCAGGGCTCTATTATTCATTTCCTGCAGTTTCTCTTTTTGTCAAAAACATGAAAAGTAACAGATGGGACTGTGTTCAATCCATACTCATTTGTCACAGAGCTTATTAGAAGAAGCTAAGGGGGGAAAACATTCTCTTCAAATTCATTTAACTCTCAAGATTTGTTTATAGCCTCCCTTGGTAGCAAAAACCACATTCCGTTACCACCCCCAGAACACCTACTTCTCATTTTACATTGCTAAATTCATTTTTCATAGCCTATAAAAATGATAGCAAGAATTTTGGTCACTGGAACATGTTCACACAAGGACGGACCGCATCATTGCTGCAACAATTAGCATGGAAAGCTAAACTACAGGGTAAAAAACTGAATTTTTGTTATAGGCTAAATGAAAATATATATTTTTACCTTTTCAGAGAGGCTGTATCAATAGTGAAGGAGCAAGCGGACATAATTTTGCTCACAATATTGGGAACATTCAACTGAAAACTTGTACAGTGCAGGCTGTTTTCTGCATATACATGGAGCTATATACCTTATTCCAGACCAAAGAATGCTGCATGCAAACAGGAATGTTTGTTTTCCTCTTTGCAGTCTCATTAACAAAGGCTTTTTGGTGGTCTGTTTCTCAAGCTTGCATTCCACAGTCTACCCTGCATTCAAGCAAGTGTAGTCTGAACGGCTCCAACCCAACAGCTGTAGTTCAATACATACCCAGACACAGAGACTGCAATTGCTAAACAATAAACTGTGACCAAACAAAGCACCTTTTATCATCTATGCAGCACTGCTGTATTTGACAGCAACAGCCATTAGGAGCCATTAGAGGCATTTAAAAAACACTGATAGGGTGGCTAAGGTTAAACAGCACCTCCCACTTGTTCGTTAGACATCAGTTTGATTTCTGTTACTTTTCACCGGAATCTGGAGGTAATCTCAGGTATGTTTGCATCTGTTATTGCAAACAAGATCATTTCAAGTTTGGAATTTCACAACAGCACAACCTTTTACAATCTTCTACTGCTTCCATGCTTTAAAAAGACAGTGTAACATTTGTTCCTAATAGAGATAAAACAAAAAAAAATATGTAACTGAATTGCAGACTGTGTTTTGAGTTAATCTGGTCTCAGTCTTCTTGGACAACACATGAACACTGTCGCAAACTCACAGAAAGGAAACTTGTTAATTTCCTTTTTTTTTTTTTTTTTGCTTTTTTCAAACAGAGAAATCAAGTCCTGGTAACAAATATAATTGCTCTGGTGGGTCAGATGGCTTTCAATGGATTTTTAAGGGTGAACCTATTTGTTCATTTAAGAATACGTGCTTTCCCCATTCATCAGTAATTAGTACTGATCTTAAGTTATTTCATTGTGTTTGGCTGAAAGTACACAGTGAGTAAAAGCACTTAAGAAACTTTGTGTTTATTCTGCTACATTGTGAAATCTGTGTAAGTAACAATCCTACAATATGTTATCTGTCCAATCAATATAACTGATGAAATTCATATGGACAGTCATTTTATTAATCTCTGTAGTAATTATGGAATATATATTCACATTAATAAAAACCTAATTTAACCATTCATATAGCATAAAAAGGACACTGCTGTCTGAAACTGCTTTCTGGAAATATGGATGATTTGGTTAGCAGGGTATGAGTGGCTACTAGTAATCACTGTTTCACCCTGAGAATTATTTTCTCAGTGTTCAGCAGAACCTATAATCAGAACATTTTATTTATCAGAAATACTTGTATGCAAGTCAGAAACTGGATTGGGTATAACACACTACCTCAAGAGAAGGAAATGATTAACTATTACATCAGCAAAAGAATCCAGAACGTTTCTGGAATTCCGTCAGTTCCTGACTCTTTCCATCCTCTTCTATTACTCTCTCTTCAACACTCCGCTCATTTGAACACAAAATCCTTGATCACTCACCCTTGCTATTTTTATTCCCGCATTTCTAAAATACAATTGATTTCCTTTAACAGCTATTTTCTTCAGGATACCATTTTTCAAACTTTTCTGATGCATAGCAGCTTCCGGTTATTCTTTCCCCCTCCCTGTAACCCAAGACGGCTCCACAAGTCCAGTCTAGGCTTTGGGCCAAACAGTGATCAGGCTTCCAGACTATGACATCACTGACGGCTGAATGAACTTTCCTCCCTCCTAAGAAAGTCTCCACAAGCATCCATCCAGATATCTTCCCTTGAGCACACACACACACACACACACATCTGCATATCTAGCATTGTTGTCTTGTAGTTATTTAAAAAATAAAAGCGTCTATTTTACATGCACTACAAATATTTCTAATAATTTATACACTTAAGTAAAATGATTGCCAAGGTGTGCAGGTCTCCCCAGGCTGACCCAGGCATCTCTTTGAAAGTTCGTCCAAACTAAGTCAAAGGAAAGTATGCAGTAAGAAAGTTATTGTTTTAGTAAAACTTAAGGTAGTATTTTCTCACGGTATGAGGTGGATGTTTTTCACAATTGGTTTCATGTAATTTTCTGTTTTACAGATTTATGCTAATAAATTATGTCGACTTAAGAGCTCCTTTGATACAACATAAGATTTAGCTTCTTGCTGATCCCGACAGTGGCCATATGCTAACAGCAGGACACAAGGCAAAAATTATACACAAAGCAAAGGGAACGCTGGTTGTGACAGTACGAAAAGTAAAAGAATGACTTTGTAGTTCACTTTTAATTTTGAACAAAGAAGAACAAAAAATAACTACCAAGCCCTACTCAGGTGTGTGATGTTTTTTTTTTGTATTACACCATCATCCACACTTCAGTAATTGGCCTCCAAAGTCTCCATGCAAGTCCAGTTTAACGAAGGATTTTTATTAAAATAATTTCTGCCCTACATCTTTGACCAGGCTGCTTTGAGATCAATCTCACAGAGGCACTTATTGTGAAAATGTATCCTTTTCTTTTCTAACTACACTACAGTGACCAAAGCTGCACTGACAAAAATACCAAAAACCAAATCTCCAAATCAACCATGTACAACAAGGAAAGACAAAGTTTAAGTTACGTTTTCAGTAGCATTCTTGCATGTGAATATTATCTGTATTCATAAAAATGAAGATGTTTCTTTATGTCTCTCAGACTTAAACAACTGTTTAAAATGTTATCCTCCAGTCTGTGTATTCAAAACACCCACCCTTCAAATAGTCAAAAAAACATTTGCTTGTAAATGGGAATGAGAAACAAATATACAGCGTTCTATTGTATACTTTTATAATAAATGCAATATTGTTACTCAAGCTACCCATGTACAGAAGATATGTGTGATCACATGTCAGATCTCTCAACATCAGTTACTTTTTAGGTCCAGTCATTGAAATCTCAGTCTATAACTGACAGAAATTAACAAGGTGAGTATTATTTCCATGTATTACCATCTTTATCAAAGTATTCGATCACAACCTCCTCTTTAATGCAGAATTAGGAGGGCCCTAAAAAGTCACATGGCAAAACAGACACACAGCAATAACCCTGAAGCGCAACAATGGGACACGGGACTAGAACACACACGGTGGAGTGTGCATCTTAGTCGGGGATTTCTGGTGAGCAGGTGTCGCGGTGCGGTGATGGTGAGTGGCATGCTTACACGTTTTGAATTGGGGGTGAAGAGTATGTCCAGCACGTGCACCTCGAAGCCCTCAGCAGAGAAGCTGCTCCAGCATCCAGACAATGCAGCCTGCTCCACATGTATCCAGCTGTTGGTGCTGTCGTTTTTCTTTGGCTCGCATGTGAAGGATGCTGCATGAAGAGAAGACATGTTAGGTCTCACTATAAAGCATCTTCATTCTTTGACCACAGGAAACATATTTTCAACTAATAATATACCAACTGGCTCCCTGATGACTGTTTGGAACTTATATTTTGATACAGAGGATGTGAAAAGTTCATACATATATATTAGCTATCAAATCTCTTCAGTCTTTTTATATGGCTCAACAACAAAATGCCTTTCCAGATGAGTTACACAACTGATAAATGAATTCTATTGTGTTATAATGTTTGAGAATTCCAACGTTAATTAAAAAACAACTGGTAGTCTGTATTATTTCAACATATGGTTGCTCCGGATTCTGTTAGTCAGGGAGGGAAAAGAAAACTTAGCATTCTTTATGCAACAGTTGGGGAGAATCCTTCTACTGGCAGTAAATATTGTGGAGAAGTAAACACCATTCTTAGGAAATTTACAGTCAGGTGCCATTTCCTACACAATGTGCCGCCTGGCCGACAGCCACCTCAGAATTGTCTGTACTAGCAAAAATGAAAGGTCTGACAGTCGTTATCTGTGTCTCAAAAAGGCACCAGGCGTCACAGCGGAGGCACATTAAGATTTAGGCTTGCGAGTCGCCGGTCTGTCTGTCTCTGTTTTATCACTACGTGTTTATTCAAAGATGTGTTCATTTGTATTTAACGCCAGAATGCCAGGCAATGGAGAATTCAGTTCTGTCAGTTTGTTTAACACACGATATAGCATATCACATGTTGTTATTATTGTAAAAATTAAGCAGTTAATCCTGTGATGTGATAACACTTATACTGCATAACTTTATGTATCTTCAATTGCTCTCTAATAAAGTTTTAAATTAATCATACAAAGGAATATTGTCAGCGATTTACAATTTGTAACACACTGACACCTTCAGCAATGTGTTTTTTAACCTCATGTGAAGTGCTGCCCTTAGTAATGGGAATGGATGTTTCATAATGTAACCCAACAAGCTGGGAATCGCCTTTTGTCTCTTTGTGGCATCTCAGCTGTGTGCCACGCTCTCACCCTGGTCTGCTCCACTACTTCCTGTCTCCAAGGGTAACAGGAAATGCCCTGTTTAGACAGCGTGCCGATGACGCCAGAAGCTGGCAGAGGCCATAGCGTGACAAGGGGCATGTAAACAAGACCAAAGCCATCAGCTGCAAACTGGTCAAACGTTTCACCAAAACTATGGCCTTCTCCCCAGTTGAAAGAAAAGCATCACAAAGTACCAGCAAGGATTTTTGCTGCTGAGCTGACATTTTAATGTACCTATACAACTTCTATATTAATCCCAAAATACTGCGGTCTGTCAAAAAGGAAAACCTATAATCATTTAAAAATGTTTACCACTTTTCTACTTTCTCATAAAGAATGAAACATGAAAACATAAATGAGGAACTGATGGGAGCAGGCCCTGTGTTGCAGGCGAAGAAGAGACGTCAGGGCGATGGTCACATCACTATGGTGCATAGGACAGGCTCCTGGCCACCTGTGACTCTGACCAGAATACTTTTTTTTTGAAAATTAAATGATTTATATCTCAAATGCACTGTCAGATAATAGAACTAAAATTAAGACAGGTTTGCAATTTCACACATTGTAAAACTGCACGCCTTTGAACAACCGGCAACGGGCTGCATCCTGGAAATGGTGACTTCCTCTATTAAGTGTTCTGTCGAGAAACAAGTAGTCTGTACCTCAATACCAGGGCAAGATAACAATAACTGACAACAATAGCAACAGCTGAGGTACAAAAAAGCAAGCACTTATGACTTGTGTTTACTGCAAATGTGTATATTATGAAACATTTGGCAAACAAAATTGTATTCTCTGACGTACAGCTGTCACACTCACGAAAAACTCAGATGCCTCTGCTTTAATTATCTCCTACACCTGTTCCTCGTTGAGACTGTGTGGTATAAAGTATTTAAATGCTAAACTGTATCGTGTCTTCTGTTCCCAGCCCTGTTATTTCAGACCCAGCCTGTTCTTCACCTGACCTTCTCGTTACGCTCTCCTCCGTAGTGATTCATCTCAGGCTGCCAACGCGGATTTTCCGACCCTCTCCTGTATGTGCAACTCTGACTCTGCTTTGCAATTTCGATTTTGGTGACCTTGGCTTCAATAAATTACCCCCACTCTACAAGTGGGTTTAAAATCTCTCAAGTTCTTGTGTGGATATTACAATAGCCTTTTATTGTCAAATTATTCAAGACTTTTGAGACCGATTTCCACCAAAATGTAACTGTCTTACTATTATAAATGTAAAATTCTGAGTTAGATATACAAACAGTATTGCTTACTGTTTTCTAAACTATCAGACATAATTCTGTTTTAGATGACAGATGATGCTTTGATGAGACCTTTTCATTTTTTTGATATTTGCATCACACCTTTTTCCCTATCACATCCTCATTTTACAGTATATCATTTCTTGAACACTGAAATTGCTTTCTACTATTACAATTAAAATACCAAATGTGGCTGCCTACCTTACCATGCTGTATCAGTTAATTGGTCACTATTATATCTGCCTGGACTACGTAATTCTCTCTATTCCAGCAGTGTTGTAAATTATTAGAGATTAATTAAATTATACATATACATGTGAATGCAATTTTATCTATATATTAGCCACAACTGAATTTTAAATATTGATACCTTCGTCAGATTACCGATAATACAAAAGATAAAACAGGTTAATAAAATTGTAGTGAATTAGTGTGTAAATGGTTTTATAAAGAGGGCCAATGAAATTTGCCTTTGCTTACTAATAGGTCAATTAGAAAATAATTAGAAAAAAAATCAGCACACACATGGTGGATGGTTAACGCACTAGAAAACTTAGGGTTTGATATGGGACTTTAATGCAGGAAACCTCAGTTACGATCCTGGCAAGCAACTGATCATGCCTTTTTAATAAAACATAATCCGGCTTTGTATTAACCTCACCAACAAACTGCACAAACTGAACATAACACAGCCTGCTTGACCACAACATACCTGTTCTACAGACAGACATGCCGCATACCTGTGGTTAATTAGTTATCCACTGCTTTTCATTTGACCAGCTTTGTAAAAAGTGATACTGGACTGTTGCAATCCATTTTAAAAACACTGCTCAAAAGCAGTACAGAGGGTCCCATCACGCGATGTCATTTAGAAGCCTTTCTAAATGTGTTAATTACTACATAAGCGTGTTTTCCAGCTCCATGTGTTATGGTATTGACATGTAAAATGTTTATTCTGAAAATGTGTTAAAGGGAACTGTTTGTGTGACCAAGCTCGGTTTGAGGCATCCCAGGGAGGCGCTCGCCGAGGGCACGGCTTACGGTATGTAAACATGTTCGACGTTGGTGAGAGACAGCTCTCGATGAAGGGGAGCCAAAATTCCAGCCACGAGAAGGCTGGAAAGGCAGTGTTTGTATCCAGCGTTAGGGTGGGATGCATGAATGGGCGATGACCACACCTATCATCATAGGGTTTCCCCAGCCAAAGGCCGACGGCCCACAATCCACACTAAGCTAAACAAGCTCTTATCAATGCCCCGCAGAGGCGTGCGGCGTCTCCCTATTTGTCCACAGGCTCCAAGAGCCGGCGCTGACGCCGCTGCAGACAGCGGCGCGGCTTCAGCATCGCTACAGATTCCTGTGTGGTTCAAACAGAGCAAAATACAAGCAAAAACACCACTGTGCTCCAATGTGCTTCATTTTAGTAAATACAGGTTCTTTGAGCAGTAAACGAAAGTGTTCGTTCCATGTTTTCTTTTTCTACATTTCAATATTGCGGTGATGTGGGGGGGCTTAAGCAAATAAGTTCAGTAATGAGGCCATGGAGTGAGTTTGTCTCACTAGAATGCACCAGAATTTCTCAGCTTAGATCAGCATCCCCTATATCACTTTTCTGGTTGGCATGCTGTGCTTTACAGTTTCTGAGAAAATGATGTTAGCAGCTTCCTGTAGAAGCTGCTAACATGCAAATAAAAATCTGAGTCTTCTTAACATCCAGTTCTGCACTTTATCATTGTAACTGTTAAATGTGAGACACTAATTCATTTTTATGTGGTCACAAAACTGGTATATATTCTGATTGGTGACTTAACATTTAATAAAATAATTTCATTACAGTGTCTTGCATTTGAGATTTCACTATAGACTTAAATCCCCTCTTTGGATAAGCATCCTTCACTTAGAACAGATGTTTTTATGCAAAGTAACAAATTAGAAAATAAAAATTGCATACGCATATGAATGACAATATGTAACATAGCATTCAGCAATTTGAACTGAATTTACCCTTTAGTCCGAATCACACTAATTTACATCTTTGTCATTTTAGCTGTGGTATCTGCAGTGCAGTAATTACCAGGAAAAAATGTTTTGAAATCTATAATTCTTTCTACAGTAATGCCAAACACTCCAACTAGAAGGAAGGTTCACTGGCCAAACGTGGCAGACAGCCAGAGCCAATAAACCGCACCGTGCGTCTCCCACGAGCCATTTCTGCACAAGCCAATTGCTGGTCATTACACATGATTCAGTGCACGGTCTCTCTTGGCATATCGCTAATGAGCCATTCAAGACTCCATCCAGGAGCAGACTGTCTGGGGGGCCCAGACTCATGAGAGAGCTCCCCAAAGAGAGGGCACCAGAGGCGATGCACAAGCTCAGCTCTATAAATCCATATGTGGGAATGAAAACACTGGGACAAATGTTCACCACTCCTGCTGCGGTCTCTCCGTGAAAGTCACGTTACGACTATACCCAAAAAATCATTGCAGTTAGCAAGCAAGAGAACAGCAATATCACTGAAGTATTTCATCTTTAGTGTAGCCATAGATTACACCTCAACACTTTTGTAACACTATATGGCAAGACGTTAAATAACGTTATTCTGCTATGACTTTCGTAGTTAGCTATTGCTGCACTCTGAGCAACCAGAATTTAGTCAGATCTTTTAGAAAATCACTTCAAGATTGGAAGAAGCATGCACTGTAAAGGAAGAGCAAGTGAAGTGATCAATATGTACACTTCAGGAACCCGGTATATTGAAAGCTGCACTTTCACAAGTCATACAATGGATAAATAAATGTCTAGCCTTTTAAGAAAGGAAAAGCAGAATAAGAAAGTGGATTGTTAATTGCGGTGCTGAGATAGAAATCGGCTTCCCAGGGGCGACAAGAGGTCGCGTCAGGAGGTCTCCCTGCCACCCAGTCTGCCGGTCTGGCGGTAAGGAGCAAGGAAATGCACTTCATTCTATTTATCAGTGCTTTTTTTTTACTGTGAATTTCTTTTCAGACCAGAGAATTCCTCTGTTCTTTCTCTCATTTCATCTCCCATGCGTTTCATGTTGATACGCTATTGTAATGTTACATAGCCATCTGCCACCAACGTCACCACGTATGGTTTTCTGAAAGCTTTCACACGTGTTCAGGCCACAGTTCGTCTTAGTGCAACTGTGACCTCCTTCTCGCTGATACATGAACTTATCTGAATCTATACCACAGTGTCGTTGAGCTCAGTTCTGACTGTTAAAAAAAAAAAAAAAAAACTGTTCTTTGATTTTGATAAATGCATGCTTTTTGAAGGCAGCAAGACAAGCCACACTAATAATCTCCTCCTAATCTATAGTTCTGAGACTGGGATGTTTCCATTTGCTATAAATGTAACAATAACAGATAAAAAATGACTATGTGTTGTTCTTTAACAAAGATGAGTGTATGATTTTTTGCAAGCTGCTCTGGTATAAGCGGTATAAAACATTGAAGGGTGTACAGTTATATGACGCATGTAAGGGCCCAATCACATCACACTGGCTCTGCATCATTTTTGGAATATTCTCAATAATGCTTTACCTCTAAATAAAAATCCATGTAGTATGTAAGGATTGGTAGTCCTTAGAACTTGTTAGGGTCTGCTGAGCTGTATTATCTCAGCTGTTAGATGATTTCTATCCTGCTGATGTTAGATGATCTTTATACAAATGTAAATGAGCAGCCATAATTTTAGTGTGGAAAGGGGAGTATATATATTTAGACATTAAACAGCATTATACCCGATGTTTAGTATGTATCTAAGTAGTATAAACATGCCATAAACATTTGAACATTTGAAGTATAAACATGCCATAAAGCCAGACATGCACACCATCCTCAAGAAATATTAATATTACAATTTATAGTATAAGAAATATATAGATAATATCATGGAGTGTGAATGACTAGGAGAAAATTAAGTAAGGCCTAACTGTTTTTTGAACATACACTGTGGATCTGATACAATGCAGTTGATACAGTACAATACTTTAGGATTTTATGAGTCTGCTCTGTTGAGTTTACACATTGTAACAAAGTGTTTAACATTTTGTACTGAGAAACTGTCAACCTAAAGCATGTAAATATAGATTATGAATGTTAAACATAAAAGGGCAAACGTGATTTCATTTGGCCAAATTTAAAAATACGTCACGCTATATCTGTGAATCACAAAGGCTGTGAAACACAGCATTATCTGATGGGGCTAATCCACCCTCCAGCTGATTCCTCATCCTTCTGTTGATTCCAGTACTATTCCAGTACCGTACTCAGTTTGCGTTACTACTTTTCTTGGGTTTCAGTTCGTGGCAAGACTCCTTTCATTTCCTTTCGTTTCCTTTCATTTTCATTTGGCTCAATTTATGGGAATGAAGTTACAATCTTTGTTGATACTAGAGGTCCTTATCTGTGACTTAATCCATTAACTGCACTGACATTATCTCAGCCTGGAAACAGCCGAAAACCATCCAGTTTAACTGGCAGTCAAAAGGGGAGGTTATTACAGGCACAACTCTAGCTAGCATGAAGAGCTCCCTGCTCTATATGGTGTAATAAACATCAGTACAACTTACACTGCTTGTTCCATGAAGCACGTAGAAACCCAACTTGAAACATTCACAAAACTGATAAACATATTTCAACACATGTCAAAAACATGAAAAAGACAAAAGTCCATGAAAAAGAGTGGGTGGAACTGCAATAAAAAATTATTAAAAGAATTATGTAAAAAATGGAATTTCCACACAAAAATTTGATACCATAAAAACAGAAAATTACAAACATAAGACAAGTACAATGTTAATAAAGGAGGAATATATGAAGTAAAAATTAGGAAATAATATTTTGTTGTAAAAATTAAAAGAGAGACTGGTTTGGGACTAAAAAATTTTTTAACTGTGTGGTCCAACGTTTGACTTCACTGTAATCTTACAGTGGACTTCAATGTTCATCAAAAAGTTTTTAAGAAAATAAAAATGTTCTGGCTTTAAGTTAAATGTGACAAATATGTAGAGCACACAAGTTTAATAACATTATCAGCAAATACAATGCATGCATATTTGTATCTAATATAAGACAGGGATGTCTGTCAACCAAAAAATAATAATATAAAATGTTCAATTAAGTACAATTTGTACTACACATCTGCCACTAAACTGTAGACCTAACCAGTATTTTATAAAATTCTTTCATTTAATGCTTCTGGACTGCAATCTACTTTTAATACGCATGATACCTTAAATTAGTTTTTACTTTGAATCAAAAATGTAAACTCCTCTACAAAAAAATATTTTCATATTTCAAAGGCAATGTCATTTTTCAGTTTAGAGGACCGTGTCACTGCTGTTCACATTCCATGCTCTGCTATAATGTTTTTCTTTGTTAATTCAATGGTTTAAATTCTCATTCTAAAATGCTGAGTGGCATGTACATCAACACAGCAAACTCTCCTAACTTTGTTTTTGTTCTAAACTGGCATGCTGATCTTTCGCTCCCATTCTTGCGATTCACATCTTTCGCACATACCAACCATTCCCAACAGACACAATATTTCTCTTGGGTTCCATTACATCAAGTGCATAAAACCAGTTAATTTCAAAGTCAGTCAGTCAGTCATCTTCTATATCGCTTCATCCTGTTAAGGGTCGCGGGAAGCCTGGAGCCCATCCCAGGACACAGGACGCAGGGCAGGGGCGGGACGGCAACCCACCACAGGTGCTTCTAGGTTTCTACTTTAAAACAGATTAAGACTTGTGCTCTCATCTAATCACAAGGTCTTATGATAGTGTGATAAACTAGCCATTAAAATCTAAAGAGGTCATGTCAAGACAAAATAGTAAGGCATTTGAAAGATGTAGACTATATCCTTAGTAATAAAAGTCAGGCTGTGGAATTACAGTGTGGAACTCAAAGAAAGTCCCAATATAACTTACCAACACTCAGGTCCACAAGGGCCGCCAGAAGGAGAAGAGCAGCTCTAGTCTCCATCTCGGTGTGAAGGCTCTTACACTTGAAAGTCTCCTTTTAACCAGTGTCCAGAAGGTCAGGTGCAAGGGTTAGAGATATTCCTTTTGGGTGGCAATGTGACAAGGGCTGTGGATGTGGTTCCGTTTCACAGGAGACGCTACACAAATCCAGCCTTAATGTCTCTTGGGTCACTGAGGGAGGAGGAGCAATATAAAAATAGACATTCTGATTGGTTCTCATTCTGCAATCTTCTGTCAGAATTTCAAAACACACTTTTCAAATACCAGGCATCACAAGACTATACAAAAACTGATAGAAAACAGAAAATAGAATGTATGTAATCTCAACTAAACTCTTTTTGGGACATATGCCAGTTAACTATCAATAAAGACCTATACACTGATTTAAACGAACAAACAGTAACTAGTCTGAAGTGCGTCACGAATTGTCATTGTTCTTACTGTCATTGAAAGTCATTGTTGTCGTTGCGGCTGTTGTTAGTGCCGTTATTAATGTAGCCAATTTGTTTCATACAAATTACTTTATGTCATGATTCCTAAATGGGAATGCTTTATTCCATGATGACTCATTTGATGTAAAGCCATTCACATTACTCAAGCGATACCATTCGCGTTGCATTTGCGTATTTATAACACATAATACTTTTGTTCTTATATATAACAGCCTACACTCATGGTAATCAAATACCAATCACCAAATTAGTAATATCACATTGTGCATCTTCATTGATACTGCATTGTAATGTAATCCGGATGTAACAGAATGTAGAACAGGTGGTTATATCTGCGACGTTCCGAAAGTCACGGGGTATTTTACTTCCCTCTTTATAATAAAATACTTTCGGACTTGTTGACCGCTATTAACTTTTTATCCAAAAGCGTCTAACATATTTCTGTTCCATCTTCATGGTAAAATGCTTTTAAAGTACAGCAACAATAAAATGACTGTTACAAAGCCAATCATAACGCAGAACTAAGAAATGTACAAATTGATAAAATCGCTAATATTTTATAAAGGAGACTAGAGAGCTGATACAATTATTAGTTTTAACAGCCCTGTTCGGTTAACTACGGTAAGTATGACAGAACCGCCTGCTCTAGATGGAGCTCCTTTTATACTACATTTTTAGAAAACTTAGAACTGTAATTCATGTCAGCTATTGCATGGTAAAATACATCTGTATGTTAAATATTTTCTTGGAAAAAGGAAAGACAGAAACCGGGTTTCTGAAGACATATTTTTTAAATAAAACGCAAAATTCCCAAGCTGGCTACAACGATCATGAAACGCAGAGGTTAAAAGGTGTAATCTATAAGTTATATGTGTAATTATTAATTCTTACCAAACAATTAACGCTTTACTCACATCTTTCTATTGAAGTGTTCGCTGCCCCAGTGATCCAGGAGGACTGCGCTTATTCAACTTCCTCAAAGTTGCCGAAATATGTTAAACGGGACCAGACCGCATTCGTACCCCTCCCACTGACTCCAGATCAGCACGTAAAAGCCAACCAACTAGCAGATGGGTGAAGCGTGCAAATTTCAGATGACTCACATTTTCATCCCGTTTCTCCGACAGTATGATCTTGAAGATGTCACTTAAAAATGTCTTTTTAATTTTGACTCATAATTGCTTTTACGGATCTCTGAACAGCAGTTTAAATGTAAACGAGATGTGTATTCATTCGTCCTACACGTCAGCGTTTTGGATTATTTTCTGTAGAATCTATAGACTGCAGCCCTTACGTCTTTGCCATTGTACAATCCTACTTCCACATATAACACGAAAGCACTCCTTGGCGCAGTACTTGTTCTCCGAAATTTGCTTTTTACATTGATGTGAGACTGGATCGTAGTATGTTTTGCCATTTTTGAGTTTAACTGACGTATGTATCGACACGGAACAGCCTACTCAAAAATAGAAATTTAAAGAGATTGTTATAAAATTTATTAAAGACATTTAACGGTATTAAAGTATTACATGATTAAAATGTCAGCATTTAAAACCTATCTTTAATACGTTTGTGTTATTTACGTTATACTGCGTTTAAAATATGAAATCCATCCAATTGATTAAATAAAACCACGCGTTCGATTATTTAGTATAGAACGCCCTCTTGAGTATAAATTAAAGTTGATACATCCTAATGCAAATTGATACACTACCTGATACAAATAAATAAATACAACATGTACGTTATAATGCGTAAATTGTTAGCTAATCGTGTTTTATATAGGTAATCATTTTTTATTTTGCCGTTTAAATCGAATGTTTTGTATACATGCGTATATAGCCCGTATTACGTTAATGTATTTTCCTTAAAGTTTATGGTATAATATTATTAAAAACAATGTTGAAAAAAACGTAGTTATACATAATACCGACAAATCAGAACTGTGTCATTGACACTAAAGCACATTATCCTTACCAAAGAGTTTCTACCCCAGCGTTCATTAGCATGTTTCCGCTTCCCAATTCGGGACATTGTGAAAGTGTCGTGGTATTTTTAACGCAACGAGGTCAAGTGTTTCATGGAACAATCTCAAGGCCTGGACCACTTGGTATGGTTTTACCATAGTGTTCTGGGCCAGATTACGTGTAGTATTTATGGAAGATGTAATAGTTCATGTACTTTTGCTATTTTGAAGGGGTGTGTTATGTTATAACTATCTTTTCATTCTCAGTAAAAGAGGCAACATGAAGAGGGTTTTCACGACACTGTTATAACTATAAATGTTATGTTTAGAAATAAAAATCAAATCCCTTTTACGTGGCCCCTGTGAGCTCTGGGCCCTTAGGTTTCAGCCTGTTAGGATAATGGATAATCCAGCCCAACAGCGGCCAGCGGGTGATAGCTTCAGTGAAAATGCTGCGAGACTGACTCCTGCCAGGCCATACTCTTCTGTCCAGAGCGTAGCTGGGTTACAGCTGTCCTGCACCATGGTCACAAGATGACAAACTGAAGGGAAAATGAGCTGGAAATAAAGAGCATTGTGTTAGGGACAGTGCAAATGTCCAAATATTTGTCATAAAAGGGAAGCTGAGAAATACTGTCAACCACAAAGTACAGCACCCCCCCCCCCCTTCCCAGTCTTTCAACCTTTATACTAATTTCTTAACCTGGATTCTGTGGTATTTGAATCATCTCAAACATATTGAGCACCACGTCTTTGAGGGTTCTCAGCATTCACTTGTACAGAACCTCTATTTTTTGACGTTTCTTTCGACCACTTTGATGTCATTTTATTGTGTGGGTTCCCACTAGAGGTGGCATTACATATGTTAAGATAGCTCCCAGCCAATAAGACAGCACCCTAATTCACTTGGACATGTTCCTTAATTTATGCAGTCCTCCTGTAGATAACCCCCCTGCCTTATCTCATTGTTACCTTATCCACTTTGGCTTGTTACAGTGAATTATATTAACTCCTGGCTTGTACTATAGCACTGACCATGTGTTTTGGAAATGGCATGTTTGGATTTCATCAGCCTAATTATTTTATTTACTTACTTGTTAAGTACAAGGCGGCACAGTGATGTGGTGGTTAGCATCGGTGCCTCGCACCTCCAGGCCTGGGGTTCGAGTCCTGCCTTGAGTCTGTGTGTGTGTGGAGTTTGCATCCCTGTGCTTGGTGGGTGTTTTCTGGTTTCCTTCCACAGTCCAAGGACATATGGGTTAGGTTGATATGTGTGTTGGCACCCTGCCCTGGGTGTCTCCTGGGATGGGCTCCAGGCTTCCTGTGACCCTTAACAGGATGAAGCAGTATAGAAGCTGACTGACTGTTAAGTACAGACAGCATTCCTTGACTGAATGAATATACTTGTGTTTCTGTATATTACTACAACAAAAAGGTTTGTGTTGTTGAAGTCAGGCACACAGATGAATGCGCAGTGCTGTCAGGTGTTAAGTCCAAAGTCTTTTGTCTGTATGTGCAAAGCACCCATGAGTAAATTAAAACACAAACACACAGTACACAGAAAAGAGTAAGACTCAAAACTTGAGACATAATTTTATTATGTTTAGCTTACAGTTATGGTCCATAGTAAGTTGAACATATAACACAAAATACTGAAAATTAACTGTAAAAATTTAGACAGTAGACTAAAGTGTCACTGAAGGTTATTGTTTGCACTGTAAACAATGACATCACTATGCTTCTCTTATATAAACTGTAATATTTTATTGCAAACAGGAAATATATTTTGGAAAAAAAATTAACCAAAGACCACATAAAGTCAGTGTGCCCTGTGGTGGGTTGGCGCCCCGCCCTGGGTGTCCCCCGCCCTGCACCCTATGTGCTCTGGGATGGGCTCCAGGCTTCCCCGCGACCCTCACCAGGACTAAGCAGTTAACATAATGACTGACTGACTGACTGACTGACACATCAAAGTCATTTGTAATTTGATCAAAGTCATTTGTAATCTGATCTACTCATTTAGTGTTGTGTAACAAATTTAAAAAATTGTGGCCATTATGCTACTACTTAGAGGAAACTTTACTGTAATAACAAACAGTTTTCTGGTACCTTCAGTACCACAAACTATACAAAGAAATATTTCTACCTTCCCTGACATTCCTTGGTATATCATATTAATATAAATTTTGGTATGTTATTTTTGAGAGGTGTGAACAAAGGATAGACATTCATTAATGATACACAAAATATGAATATAGTCTTTAAACTGAGTCCTCTTAAGAACCCAGACTTTTCTCTATTGTTCGGAAAAGACACCCACAGGAATGGACAGCTCCGTTACACTCATCTTACATATATTTTTTTATCCAAATATTGCTTTAAATGAAACATAAAACGCAAAAAGAATGTGGCATCCTTAGTGTCTTTCTGGAATGTGAGTTTACAGCGGATTCCACACGTGCACAGCAGGTTTTGTCCATGAAGTTCCAGAGCCTCACTCGATTCCAGTCCTACGTGTTACTCCACTGACATGGCTGAACATTTCTATAACCACGTGTTTATTTTGGACATTTCTTGTACTCAACAGAAATCAGAGGGTTAAAAAAATTCACAAATAACCAAAGTGTGAAAAATGAGAAGCAGCATTTGCAGTTGAAACGAGAGGATCTCACATAACCGACCTGTGTCCACAGCATTTTGTACTACCGACAGAAAATCTCCACTATTCGGAAAAGTTTGCTGGTTTGCTCTAAAAGTAAAAAAATAAAATAAATAAAAATGAACATGTAAATTTGCAGAGACAAGACATGGGTGACATCGGATGGAGGCCGGGACATGCCGTACCAGTTAAGGCAGTCTGTCTCCTGAGGTCCTCTTTATACAAAGCTGGATGGTTTGTACATGATGGAAATAGACAAAAAGCCAAGGAAAAGAATCTGCATTCAAATGTCACAGATCTATTTCAAGGACTCAATAGCAGCGACAACGTGGCGGAACACTTCATCCACAGAGGCTTCGGCGTTTATCTGTAGAAAACAACATATCATTTAATTAAACAGACACTTTCTGAATGAAAAAGCTGCTCTCTGTTGCAGACTGTACTGTAAGACCTCAGTATATGATTTATTCTTACACACCCATCTCACCCATCACTGTCGCAAGTCTGAAAATGTGTGTCACTAACTCAGTTTTTTATTACAGTAAAATCAGTTTAGTGCTGTTTTGCTATAGCGTTCTTTTATTTAGCAGTTGGGGTAACCCTAATTATTTACCATATTTTTTAAAATTTCAAGTTTTCAATGGAATTTTAAACTTGTTCTATCCTTTAATAATTAATTTGTTATTATTATAGATATACCTAATTTATGTCATAGTCGTGTGTTGTTTGGGCATGCCTTGTTCTGCAGCATACACATCCCTATTTATGAACCGTACTCTGATAAAAAGCCTTTGCTTCATCTATAGCTCTATCCAAGGTATCACTACTAGTAAACTAGGGCGCATTGCAGTAATTTGTAAAATAGATACATAACATTCTGCCACTGAACATTCTGTCACTGAACTTTTTTTTTTCTATTGCTGTGGTAAACTGTGAAGTTTATCAAAAGCAACAACAATAATATCTATAAAGCTACATGTTAACAGAATACACCACATGCTAAACGTTGGAGTGCTATCCAGTTTAGTTGTTTTTTTTTGTTTGTTAACACAGTAAGAGTTCTTACCCATGTCTTCATTTGGTTATACTATTAATAAATAAAATATTGTTGTTGCACCTTATCGAGGCTTTGTACATAAATCCTTGTATTGTACGAATTGGTTCTGATCCCGTGCCTTGCCAATACTTGGAGTACAACTGTTCTGTATTTTATTCTCAGAGCATTGGCCAACACATTTTATGCCCACTGGTGTGTACCATCATGGTAGCTGCATAAACATTAAGAGAGGACACATTTACAGTAACGGGTCACTGCGCACCTTTCTGACGATTCCACGATCCTCATAGTAGGTGATGACAGGTTCTGTGCTCTTGTAGTAGAGGTCCAGTCTCTTTTTGATGGTGTCCTCATTGTCGTCAGAGCGACCGCTCGTCTCGCCCCGCTTCATCAGCCTCCGCAGCATCGTCTCAGCCTTGGCGTCGATGTAAAGCAGCATGTCTGGGGGGCCGATCTGCCAGTCAAAAACAGCAGCGCAGCACATAGTATTTGGTGAAATCATTCACTGGCAGCTAACAATTTTACCCAAAACTCTTTATTAACTTAAGGTTAACTTTACTGTCCCCGAAGGGAAATTTGTCTTTGGCATCATGCTACAATTTTCTGCATTACATATCCACAGAAGGAAACATACAATCTATGAGACATTATAAAACATACTAAAAACAATTAACAATACCATACTATCAAAGAACACAGCTTACATGTAGCATGCATAGTGTCAGGAATCAGTATGCTTAAATATTGGTGTTTTGATTCAACAGCTTAATTGAGGTTGGGACAAATGACAGTTTCAGAGGATTTCATTTGCACTATAACACGCTAAATCTTCTGCTCGAGGGCAACAAGTCATGCTCAAAAGAAGGAGCATGTTGAGGGTCTGCCCTAATTTTTGTAGCTTGTTTTATGACAGCTTTCTCACACAGGCTCTGTATGGATTCGTGTTTCCTTCAATCCAGTGATTTTCATGGATATCCTATGCATACTTGCCAACCTATTTTTGAGTTGGACTATAAGGTTGCTGAACCAAGCTGTAATGCCATATCTGATTCTGCTTTCCAAGACTGCTTGATGGAACATCAGCCTGAAATGACTCTTCAATCCATACAGTCTTAATCGCCTGAGAAACTTGCCCTATTTGAATGGATTTTATTGGAATCATTATGATTAAATGCTTTGCTGAAATGTTTTACAGAAACCTTCCCATAGGACTAGAACTGGTAACAATAAGTCTATTAATTGTAATCACTCTCATGCAGCGGTTCTAAAAAACCCTAAAAAATCAGACCCATAGTCAAATTATGTGCAGGGCTGGTGATTTGGTAAGTTAAACTGCCTTTACTGTGTGTGCACTGTGGTGCACTGGCACCATAGGCAGACGGTAATCTGGACATTCTGTCAACTGCCGGAGTGGCCGGCTGACCTTGTGTGTGGATGGCTGTCACATCTACCAACCATAAAATACACAATAGGTTAAAAGAAAACATGTGGCCGTTATATTAATTGGTTTGTACAGCACCCCCAATTTCCCCCCACCCCGCTCTGAGTCAAACTCTAGGGCTGTTTTCAAGTCCTAGTCTGTCCCTGGTCGGCACCCAGCCCTACACGAACACAGCCCTGTATACTGTGATGCCTAGAAAAAACTCCAGGACCCCAAATCTGTTAAATACAAGCAGTTTGAAACTGAATGAAGAAATTCATAAGTGACATGTTTGCTTTAAAATGTTTAAGTAACAGGTTAGTATGCCAAAAATACAACCTTAAAGTAATCGTTTCAATGTGCTCCCACAAATATCCCACACTAGTTGACATTAGAGTACCTTCTTCTCAAACTCCTGGCCTTGCTTCACTTCACGGGGGTAGCCATCGATCAGGAATCCTTTGGACACATCAGCCTTGGCAATCATTGCATCTTTCAGCATATCAAGAACTATTTCCTATAAGGGAGCATAGATAGATTATATTAAAACTTGTAAATAAACAGAAGATATACTGTATTTATCTAAGGTTTGTGCATTACCAGAACCTGAAATATAAAATGTTTCAGTATCCATAATAAGCTAGGACAGACCAAGACCATGCTTATTGTCATCTCCAAAGTAAACAAACCACAAACAGTACCCTCATCTCCTCAATTAGATGCATTTGTCTGTAAACAAAATGTGGTCAGAGTAAACAAAGCCTTTTATGCTGACACATCACTGACCAGGAAAACAGCACAGTATGCATTTGAGAAAATTTGGAAAGTAGTCCGAGTACACAAACTAAAGAAGGGAGAGCTCTGTCCAAATCAACTGGAGCAGCACATAAACTTCAGCCACCATATAAGCTGCCCTCCACAACAAACCAGATAACCTGGGCTCTGTGAGCACCCATTAGAGGTGACTAAGTATTAAACAAATGAATTCAACAAAGCACACCTGAACTGTGGCAGTCCCTGAGGACATTCTGTCATCCCTGCAGTAATCTTCTCCATTACTAATGTGGGTTTTAATAAACACAGTCACTCCAGTCTGATTTTACAGTTCCATCGGATAATTATTCAGATATTTACAAAATAAAAGCACAAAAACAAGCACCATATTTGTCCTGTAAGATGCATTCCTGCAACATGAAATCACCTTATATATTAATAAGGTACTTGACATGAAATCATAAAGCAGCAGATAAGCCAATAAATGCTTAAAAATACTGGATATCAAGGCAGTGTCCATGTCGTTTTATCTGGTTTCCCACAGCATCTGTTCTGTTACTGTCACTTACACATTGTCAGTGACATGTGAGCGGAAAACAGGCAACTCTCTCTTTTATTTCTTGGTCTTAAAGTGACATAGTGCTCTGCTAGTGAAAAACCTGTAAAACTGTTGAACAAGGGACAGAAGCATTTGCACATATTAACTGGTATTAAAGGTATCTAACTGAAACTGTCAAAAATAATGGTCAGTTTATCAAATATATTTGTAGCAACATTCTTTTTATCAGACCCGGTCTTTAAGCAATAAAGGCATGTGTGATTGTGACACCTGGGTGGGCTTCGGCCGCCTTGCTCACCAAGGGGACAAGTTCTCCCTTCTGCATGATGGCCGATAGCTGCTTGCCCCTCTCTGACCCTGAGTCGACCTCGGCACGGAGCAGGTCCCCCGTGGACAGATGAGTGTACCCATATCTGGCCACAATCCTCTCACACTGTGTTCCCTTCCCGGATCCCGGTCCTCCTATGGAAAAGGAAGGGGGAGAGGAAAGGGCAGACCAGACATCTTATCCAAAAAGGGGTTGCACAATGACTGCATCAAAGTACAAACAGAAATGTTGCTACAAATTGTTCCCTTACAATTCTATAGTGTACAACACTTCAGTGTCTGACAGTCAAATGTTTATGTATAAAAACAAAACTAAGTCTACATAAACATTCTCCTTTTTGGAATTACTCTATTTCTAACATTACTCTGTTCCTTCTTTAGAATAAACAACAATGATATGCATATTGTTTAAATTATATAAAGATTTTTTTCTACAGTTAATCCAAGGTAATTTTCTTTAAATTTGTGCTTCTGTAAATTAAAAAGGCATACTTTGTTGACTGTGGACATAATACTCCCAATTCACTTACCTACTACAAAAATTATTTTGCAGTCCTTAAGTTTCTCTGAAAAATGCAGACAAAAATTTGTGTTAAAATATTGAATGGAGGACATGAAAATAAATATGTAACGAACAACCAGATCATTGAAAACCATTTGTTTCTTATTCTGATAGTATATACTGCTCTGAGGAAAAAATAATTTAAATAATATCCTTAAGTAATGTCCTTGTGTATACTTGTTCAGTTTTTGATGACATTCTCTATGTCCAAATGAGTAAGAATTGCATGTTTCTTTACAGAACCAGTTAAGATGGGAAACTAATATAAGGCAAAACGATCAATGTGTCTTGTATATTATCTTTGAGCAAAGGATAATACAGAAGGGGGTTCCAAAGAGAGACATTTTCATTTGTTAATAAACTAAAAGTTGTTATAGCTGCATTTCATTCAAGTTCCTGTATTTTGGCAATTTAAAAGACTTAATATAAATATTTTAAAGTTTACTTTGTTCACTGTCTATAGGATTTTTTTATTATTGGGGTATAATGTTCTATATTTATATATTTTTTCTAAGCAATTCATTTTTAAGATATCATTGATACCAATAATGAGCAGTTAAAAGATTGACCTGAAATATTAGATGAACATTTGCATAATGGTACTTAAATGTAATAATAAATGAACTAAATAAAATGTCTAAAGCAAATTTCTCTTGACATTTGGAGCTGAGTGCGACGGTGTGCCAGCTCTGTCCTGGGTGGCTTCCTTGCCAGGACGCTGGCCTGGCTTCCCATTTCCATCTCCAGGTGACCAAACGCAGCACTTGCTATTCCTGCTCTGACTTCCAAAGTGTCACGCATGCTCAGTGCTGCTCATGGTGTTGAGATAAGACATAAATGGACGTTTGTAGGGGGGGCAAGGCCAATGTAAAACACAGAGTCTTTATGGGATACCGAGATTAAGTCATCGACTTGGGCTCTTCACTTTGTCTCCATTACATGTATTACTATTTAAAATGTCTTAACGTCATATTGCCGCATGGCAGTTCTGTAAACCATAGCCCCTCCACATACCACGAAAACAGTGACAAGTACTAAGAATATGAGAAAATAATTAATCAGAAAAATACATTATGCTTCCTTCCTCTTCTAAACTTGTGCAGACTTCCCTTGCTCTAGATCAGTGGTTCTTAACCTTTTTTTATCCCAGCACACACTGAGGTTTTGAAGTTCCACCCTGCACCCTCAGCACATAAGACAGAAAAAGAAACACCTTAAATTTTCATGTCACATAATCACCTACCATTTTTGGTACTAGTTCCAGATCCTCTCCTCGCACCCCTTGGTGGTGCCAGCACCCAAGGTTAAGAACCACTGCTCTAAATCATACACAAGGGCTGATGCTGCAGTTCAGCTATTGTACCAACAGGTGTCACTGTTGTCCCAGCCTAGCAAAATAAACTCTGGCTTCATGTATTGCAGAAACTATTTGTGCAAGTACACTATAGCATACTGAAACCATCTTATTAATCTTCATCTCTCCAAGCGACTGCTGGTAAAAATGAATCATGTACTGTCCATGGGCAACCGACCTCTCAATGTCGTAAAAGTCACACAGTGTGCACCTGGCCTAAAGGGACAGACGCATGAGTTCTACTTCACAGAACTCCAGATGCAAGCTGCAGCCATAAAAAGTCATCCCTGTACTTACTTGTGCTGCTGCTCTTCACAGCACAGGTCTACCCCTGATACTGCGTGTTTCTATCAATCACCCAACTTGCCTAGATATTTCCACATAAATCCTGATTTGCACCAGCATGCAGATGGATTGGATGATCTCCACGGAGAAGCAGAGGATAGTTACCTGCCATAGCGAGCTGGTCTGCGAAGTGTGCTCCTTCAAGCTGAAACCATGTGGGAGAAGGCAAAGGTTACTAAAGAATCCTGTTAAATCTAAGTTGTACAAAAGGTAGGCTTCACAGTCTTCATCTCTGCCTAGAGGGTGGCTCTGATCTAAGGGACAGCTTTACTAAGACTTCAGTGAGCTCTTTGTACAGTAATGAAAAGTCGCCCTTTACAACAGCGTTGTAACACACAAGGGGACAAGTCTGGAGAAGAATACAGTGATAACGAGCTTCACTAGAGCCATAACGATCACAGGCTACAGAAAAGTTCACGCAACATGTGTAAACACAACCCCATTACGCATCACCCCATAATCAAACACGCGTCTCCACGTGGCTGCCCTCTTTTAGTAGACCCTGCAGCATGTTTGTTTAGCCTGCGTTTGAGCCAAAATTTGAGCCAAAACTCTGTCTAATGTTATAAACAGAATGTATATTTGCTAGGGTAAACAAAAGCTATTAACATAGTTTTCATACTATTTTGGCACAAGCTCTTATGTGCGTTTATTACTTTGCTTTCACACAGTACTCCCCTTCTGAAGATCACTGGAAAAACCTGCAAGTCACAACCTGGCATGGAGGGCTTTTACAAATTGTAAAATTTGCAATATTTTGTCTGGTGTACAGAGACATTAATTAGCCGTACTAGTTTTATTGTGTATAAACACATATCTTGCAAGGTATGTACAGTATGTAAAACACTTTCTCCTAAAAAAATAACCTGAGGTTATTTAACAACTTCAATTACACATAAAAAATGTACTTAAAAAAAAAGTTCAGCCTCCACTAGTACTTGAAATGTAATGAAAATGAAGTGCTAGAACAAAAAATATAAGTTATGAAATATATCTTCGTGGTGAAGTTCAGTGGCATAAACAAGCTCTGAGTCTGGATGGCAGACTGTACGGCTTAGACCGGGATAATGTTTCAGTGTGTGTCTTGGGTCTGTACCTCTTCCCAGCTACGCAACTGTCAGAATCAAAGCCAAAACATTACATAGGTCGTGTACCATATAGTTCTAAATCAATCACAAAAAGTATTTTGCTTACCTTCTCTACAAGTATAAAGATGGTAACTTCTATACCTTTACAGACAGATGAAGATTTTGCCATTTAAGATGACAGCATGAGCCATTTCTTGGTACCGTACCATGTTTTCAGTTTCTAAAATTGGTTTTCTCAAGGTTAAAGTGAAAAGTTAAAAAATTACATATTAATTAAATCGATCAAACTTTATTTGTACAGCACAAGCAGACCAAAGCACTTAACATACAAAGACATATATAAAATCATAATAACATAAAAACAAAAAATTAAAGAGACAAAAGAGACAAACAAAATGATACAAGCAACACAGTTAAACGAAACAAAGTATCAAAACCAGCCTAGTGATCGCATGCCTGGCTAAATAAAAAGGTTTTTAAAAGGGTCTTAAACGTAGTTAGGTCAGTCTCTGTTCTAAAAGCCATCAGCAGACTGCTACAAAGCCAAGGGGTAGCATGGCAAAGGCCCGATCTCCCCAGCACTTGTACCCAACTCTTGGTACATCCAGCAAAGCAAGATTCGATGAGCGATCATGAAGGACTATACCTATTTAAAAGTTCAACCAAACAGTCAGGAGCTAAACCATGTAGGGCCTTAAAGGGGAGGAAGGAATATTTTTAAACTGATTCTGAAACTCACTGGCCAGTGCAGGGAATGGAAAATAAAGGTAATGTGATGATCCTGCCAGAAGTTTGGACCATTTGTAGATGTGAAACACTGGATTTGTTTATTCCTGTAAACAGTCCATTGCAGTAGTCCAACCTTTAACTAACAAAGGCATGGGTGGCTGTTTCCAAAGCGGAAAAGGATGAAAAGATCCTAACTTTACATAGAAGCCTCAGATGAAAAAAACAACTGAGCTGATAAGCTTCTCAAAGTTTAATGTGCGTCACAAATAACATTTTAACAGATGTTTTAATTAAATCTTCTATCTAACCAAAACAATATTGTGTCATGTATATTATATTATATTATTATAGTTTATATACATATAACAAGAAAAAACGAAATGCTTTGGGTCAATACATTTTAAATTTGCACAACTGGAGGTGCAAAAATTATGCATTCTTGATCATGAAAAGAATAAGAAAAACTAAAAAATGCAGCACTATCCATAAGCATTTAATAAAATATATATAGCCTATAATAGGCTGCAAGAAATACACACAGAAACCTTTGGAATTAACCCAAAATTTATACTTCTATACCTTTTCTTTAGTTCTATTTGACAAATGACATTGAAACACAGTCAATGTTTATTCTAGTGACAAATTAATAGCTTTTAGTAATGTTAGTTTTGGCAACAACTGACATCCGAGCTCATGGTTTTCTAGTACAGTTTGACATAAACGAGGCCTAGATGCATCCACCTCAACAGATAACAGAGCAGGAAAAGGGGGTGGAAACCAGTCTGACGGGATTTCCTTGGCAGCCTGCTCTATTTCATTAGACAGCAGACAGTTTAGATTATCTGAGTACCTGACTGCCCCTTTAGCGCTCTGCAAAAGCACTCGGTTTTTTCAGCAGAGAAAAGCAGCTAATCAGCTTGGCTGACAGCCTGCCATGTCGCTGCCTGTCCGCTGCCCCTCCCCCCACTATCATATGCGCTGAGACCCACTGATAAAGCGCGCTATTCTTTCTTTCCGTCTGGGCGTCCCCAGTACTGACCTCTCTTAGCGCTGCTGCTCTATCCAGTGAGGCGGTCTGGATCCTGTCTCTTAAAGCAGTGATGTTGACTGCTCCATGCCCCTCCCTCTCCTTCCCACTGCCTCTTTATATTGCTCAAGCAGCTTGAGCTGTGGTGCATTGTGGGATATTTGGAGCAGGAAAGGCGGGGGGGAGCTATTTACGAATACTGTCACTGCTGTCACATGAAGAGTGGATTTCCCAGAGCATGTGACTTGTTTTTTCATCCCTCCATCCATGTGTCTCAAGCAGGATGGTAAATACCAACAGGAGTAGGGCAGTGAATACACTCAGGGCTCTCCAACAGGGGTGTGTGCCATGTAATATATGCAAAGCTACAGTTCCATTGGCCGACTGAATCAGCTGCCACTGCCTTTCAAGCAATGAATCAAAAGCTTTGTAACCATAGGACTTTCCAATACAACTGATACTATCTCAGTGTGATCATTGTATTAGCAATTCTGCCAAGGCCAGAGATTAACATAAGCAGCTTTTGTTCCCATTCTCTAAAGAGAAAAAAAAAAATCTATGTGCGCATGCGAACAAGCAAATGTGATTTCTTACAACACCTGAAACGGGAGCCCATTTTGTATGGATTGGCCGTCAAACTGCACCTTGTACATTTCTTGAGGATGAAGAACCTGATGTGTGATTTAGTCCAATGGTGAGTGAGGTTTAGTGAATGGTTTTAGCTACAAATGCGTATCATCAGAAAGAGCGCTCACCTCTCCCGCGGAACCCGGCGTCCCTGCCTCCTCCTCATCCTCCTGAACAGCGTCTGCATCAGCAAAGGCTGCAGTGAGAACACATTGCACTTTTTAAGGACACTTGCAGCAGCCGTAACGACGTGCCGACGTGCATTACGAGCTGCATTCTGATTCGTGCGGTTTTGCGCGCCAGAGAACAGAAGCCAGGTGGCTGGACAGATGCATGTCTTTCTGTTCTACTGCACGCTTTGAAACCGCACGAACTGTTCTACTGCACGCTTTTGAAGGCAAAAAATGCGGAACGTTCTATTTCAAGGACTGATTCATCAGATAAAATCGACCGTCTGCCTGCATAATTAGTTTCATTTCACTCAGATGCATTGTGGTCCAGTGGCACTTGCGGACATGGGAACATGCCTATCAGCGTGCTCAGTGACCTTCACACATCTACCCGCAAGGCCGTATAGCAGGGGAAACCGAAAGTGAGGGCACAGCCACAACACTTGTGTTGTTGATTGCATCGACTGCATAGCACATCTGCATAACACTAATAACAGGAGTTCGAAGGGAGGAGACATGCAGCTCGTTAACATTCACAGAGCTTCCCAGCATTAACGAATTGTAAATGTTAACATGTGCAAACTGGCAGTGCAGGGTGACTGCTCCGGCGCTACTCTATAAATAACACAAATGCACATTATTTAAAATGCAGTCTAAACAAACTTAAGAGAACCTATACAGCCTAATCATGGCTGCAGACAGGTTAATAATAAAAACAAAAATGTGTTTTTATGTGCACATTCCCGTTTCAGCCTAAGGCATCCCTTATAATTTCCTGGTTGCTGGACTCTTTTGGCATTACTGATTAATGTTTTATTTGGGGAAATTTACAAATGTCCTGGGCTAAGCAAAAAAAAAAATAAAAACTTACAATCGGACTGCTCTCCCTTGGGAAAGAGCCTCTCCAGCATTACAGCTTTGATATCAGCAAATATCTCATCCTCTTCACGGTCAGCATCAATCTGGTCAAAACGGGAACAATATTTGGTCAGGCTGAAACTGGTGTCGTACCATATTCTTGTTCTTATTTACCAGCAGAGGGGGCAGTCTCTTGGCTGAAGCAAGTTTGAAATGTACACTATATGCAAAATTATTTTGCCCTGGGCTAACCACACAGCTATGCTATAAAAGCAAATTATGAGAGTGAATGAAGCTTGCAATTATGTAAAAATTTTAGTGAGTGCTGAGAAAACAAATAGGCCTAATCTCCAGAGTTAATTAACCAATGGATGCATTTTGTACTTCCGAGGATGCAGTATTCTCTCATCGTATACTGTAGATGAGTGTTGCCAAGGCAACAAACTTCAAAGCCATTGAATCCGAGTTCAGTTAAATACTGGAGATTTTATTCCTGTAGGTAGGAATATTTTCAAACGTGGCAGAAACAAAAGTAAATCAAATTAATGATAGAACAGGCTGTGATAAATTCACAAAATCAACTTTGTTCTTCTGCAAATGAAACATTTGGAATATCGCCATATTGTTGGATTAACTCTCAATATTGCTTTAAGATGTAAAAAAAAATGTTCAGCTCTTATTTCTCCCAGTAAAACTAGGGTTTTTCAACCGCAGCAGGCAGGTTTACCCTGACAATAAGCGCCCTCTCCTGGTAGTACTTGGCGATTAATGTGATATTCTGTTTAAACGTTTCAAGCCGTTTCTCGATGGCATGGGCGTTGTCGTCTGGGCGACCTTGCTGGGCAGCTCTCTTCTCCAGACGCTGTCGGAGCTGCTGATTGGAGCACGCCAGAAGCACCACCAGGTCTGGAGAGCCAATCTACAGTCAAGAATAGACCAGTCACACAATGTTTGGCAATCCAGAAGCTGCACGACTTAAACGACAAAACGTGTATTAAATATAACACAGCACTTCATACAAACGATTCGATTAGGTCTGACAAGACCTAAGCAGAAAGGTTTCATCTGGCAGTGGTTTTAACTTCCATAAAAACTATGTCACATCTTCATAACCGCAGCACTTTTATGCACAGCACACAGTGTATTCAGTGTGAATCCTGGGCCCCTCCCACCTGCTCCTCAAAGGTGAAGGCCTGCGAAATCTCTCGAGGGAATCCATCCACAATGAAGCCTTTGGCATCCTGTCGCTTAATAAACTGGTGTTTGAGCTCTTCAATGGTGGTTTCCTGCACAGGGGAAATATTCAGGCTTCAGGGCAGAGTTAGCAAGCATTCCCTGTGCATGAACAATGCACACTATGCTAATATTCTTTAAAACACATGCAATATTAAGCTCTATAATGTACCTGTGGTGCTAGTTCCCCATTGGCAATGATTTCTGCAATGAGCTCCCATTTCCTGTCGCTGGGGGCGTGATGCAACAGTTGGTTCCTCAAAATCTCCCCCACCGATACACATTCATAATTGTAATAAGACGCCATTTTAGCAGTCTGAGTGCCCTTCCCACTGCCCGGGCCGCCTTCTCAGAAGAAAACAGAAATCGTGGCCAAGACATGAACAGGAAACTGTGTCAAAGTTGCTCTTCTAAGGTCATGTTCTGTGTTCTCGATATGGTCACTCACCTATAACAAAGACAATGTGCGGCCTGGGCCTTGAAGGGTCAAAGACATCGTATTCCTGTATCAAGCCAGAAGTCTCCGTCATGTCTGAGTCGCTTTCAATGGAATACTGAGCCTGAATGGGAGGAAGACGGTCATATCTTCGGTATGGGCCTAACCCGGGACCAAGGCCTGGAACAGATTCTGTGTGGAGACCAGACTGGCATTATAACCGACATAAGCATGATTTACTACTCACTCAGGGTCAGCGCTTTCTGTAATTAAATTCCCTGGCATTTCAAACATGAACATCTTCATTTATTACTCAAAAAATAGTTTAACACCTATTATATATATATATATATATATATATGCATTTTCATTTTAATTAAATTAGTAATAATAATAATAATAATAATAATACTAATAATCATCATCATCATCATTAATAATAAAGAAACTAAAGCCAAAACATGTTTCACACTGTTCAAGATCATGTAATATAGTCTGTCCATGCAATTTACACTATTTATGTATTTACAGGTCATTTTACAAATACAGTTTGAATATAATAACATTTTTGGGGTATAAAACATAACTATGCTCAACAGCATATGATTTGCTGACTGGAAATACTGAAATATCTACATTGAAATACATATATCTACGAACTCCGTACGCAACGGAACGAAGGTGAGCTGCATCTAAGTGCAGGAAGGGATTTATTGCCAAAAACAAAGGCTTGGTACATAAACACGTGGCAATGACTCAGAGCTTTTAACAACCAGGCACGAATACGTGGATGCAACCGTAAAACGACTGGCAAGGAAGCGAACACAGTGAAGGGCTTAAATAGACATTGAGAATGAGTGAGGACAGGTTAAGTACATCAAGACATTAAACAACTAATTATCTGCCTTTTAGAAGGGGAGCGGCTTTCTCAGGTACAGCTCACCTATCCTCGGGGCAACCTTCTTGCCTTGTCCTATGTTGAGTGGGGGCAGGGAGCGCCTGTCTGGGGTGATGAATGTGTCCCAGGTCACTCTCTCAGGACCCCCCAGCTCCCGCACCTTCTGAAGGCAGCCTTCCAGGAAGAGCACGGGGTCATCAGGCCGGTGGTACATAAGGCCCGTCAGCATGCTCTGCCCAGGAGGGGGAGAGGATGTAGGAAGGGAGGGGTCAGCTCAGATGGACAATCAAATAGCTGGTGATCTATGCAGGGAGCATCTTTTTTTCCCGCTCTCTGTGTTGTCTGGGCGAGGCACCCTGTGACCTTCACACTCACTAGCCAAGCAGTTTGCAAAAACAATAAGTGAAACGTATTAATAATGCCTGGCATGATAACATTTTACGTCCAGCTCTGGTTTCAAAATATGCTGTCGTTCGTCATGAAGTGTAATGGCAAAAATAGGCTGTGGAAAAGAAAAAAACTATCACCAAGCATCAGGCTTTCAGAATGCAAGCCTCATACTGAAACACCTGGCTTTTCAGCAGAAAAAAGCAATACAAAAAAAAAAACTAACTTTCAGGCACTTAGTGCCTGTATGAGGAAGGGAGTAAATGAGCAGTAAAGTGCAAAAAGGTATATCATGAAATGAGACACTTGTGAGAGCCATATTGTGCACAAACAAAAAAGGCTTTATAAACTCTTACTCTGCTTAGAAACCTAATAACAGACACCTGATACACCGATAAGCCAATCTACTCTGCTGTCTGTGCTGTAGAGTGAAGAAAGGTAATCACCTACTCCTGTGTAACGTTACTCTTTGTCTATATTATGGGTAATATGAATAAAAGACATTGCACTGTAATTCTATTTAATATAAATTCGTTACATATGTTTCTGTTCACGCTTCATAAAGTGTACCATCAACAGAACATGCAAATATGTACCATGATGGATAACCATGAATGTTACACTAAATTTAATGCACACAAATTATTTTTAACCCTCATCCTACCAACATATTTACTATACGTTGTTTACCAACTGGTTTCAAAAGGACCCCATGTGAAAGTCGTTTGTCCTGTCAATTGTATATGCCCATGTGGTATAAAACGGCATTAATTACCGAAATAGCAAGATAGACCTTAAAATTATTTATACTCATACCAAATTCTGATGAAGTGATCATCAAATAGCCTAATAAAAACAAAGACATTGGAAACTTTCAATTAAACCCTTGTTTCCTGAACAGTTATTAGAGCAGTTATTGTTCAGTCCTGCTGGTAAAACTAACATAAAACTCGTTGTTATGATAAAAGAAACCAAAAATGCCTCATAAAATAGCAAGTTCTCTTGTTTCAAAGTTAAATTCTTTTCAATGTCACTATGCATTCTGACAGTCATCGCAGATTATTTGCAGCTGACTATGCGAAGGGCAAATTGGCCTCGAGCACACCCTGGAAACCTTTCTGTCTTTCAAGCACAAAAGACATTCAAAATAGTAAACTAAGTGGCAACAGTACTAGTTCGATGCAGCTAAAGAAACAGAGACAAACGTTATTTCAGCGTGGGGTCTTTTCAGATCCCAGACAAAAAACTTTATTAATATTTCTAAACAGCCAGTGATTCAAAAAGTTAACCACATATGTGACATAGGAGAGTCTAGAAAACAAACTCCTAAAACGCCAGAACATCAAACTCAATAGCCCAAGAGTGGCCTAAAAGTAACTACGCATGGGGTCCAAATGGACCCCAGCTGGTAGGATGAGGGTTAAGGCATAAAAATTACACAGGTATGGCTGACACTGATCATGCATGACAGCTTATTTTAGTTGCATGGCTACATTTTAATAAAAATATGCAACACCTATCATGGAATCCGCTCCGACACACTGCATAAATCGAAATGAGGGCTTTTTGTTCGTTTATATAAACACCACAACATAAGTGATGTAGCTGAAATCTTAGGACATCTTGTTTATTAGGTGAGGATAATTCAGCCTGCTTACTGTCTATTTTCTTCGAACAAAACCCTACAATCTTACTTAACATTCTAATCACTTCAAACATGATGGTTTTTAATACCGTTGTGTAAGTGCATAAACTGTTTTCTCCCCTAAATCCAAAATTAAATTTTCAATGTCCTTATCAAGCAGCCAACTGGACACAGGTCATCAAACCACAGTGGTGGAATTGATTAATCCTGGATTAATGTTCCTCGTTGTCATAAAAAATGAGAAGATGGAGACCCAGCGGGAGCAGAAAGGTAGCTCTTATGTTCAGTACAAAGGAAGGTGATACCTTAACTAACGTGAAACTTCAAACTGACACAGCCAGGGATGCTGCCTTCAAGGATGAAATCTTTTAGTGGCTGGTCAAACCAGCTCCCCGTGTTCCCATCAGCTAAAGTGTCACTAAAATAATCAAGCCCTGAGCATGGGGAATTGGGGAAGGGGGGGTCACGGCGAGTGAAATGGGGGCGAGAGGCTGGGAGAAAATAAGTAATTGCAAATTACTGCTCTATTCATCACTCTTGCGCATGCATACTGATTTCCAAAACCACTCAGAGAGGGCAGCTGTAAACAAAAAATCTCTCCCACATTCAATCCGTTTCTTCTTATGATGTAAATTCACTGAGACCCACAGCTGGGGATTTACATGTCAATTCCTAAGTGAGAAAAAAAAACACAAACAATTGAATAAATAATCAAAACCAAACACAACAGCAACGTGCGTGAGCTTGAGAACATACACACGGCTTCGATCTTCAACGACTTCACAAAAACCGCGCGACTTGAACTTTGTTCTCACGGCGGCACACGGGCGACGCTGTGCATTTGCCATACTGGCTTTGCAGCATGGCCACGATCTCTTCTGTCAAACACACTTTTAAGGCTGGGACAATAGTGGGACAGTCACATATCTATTCATTCAGTGAAGTGTAGCAAGCTAAATAAATGCTATGGAAACGGGCAAAAAAAGGCTAGATGGAACACAATGTTCAGAAACCATTAAGAGAAGCACTCGAACAGCAGAGATACGTTCACTCACTGACTCACTCACCCTAAACAGAACTCTCCATAAAATATGAAAAGAAAGACCACTGGGTGCAAGACTGGATTTTTTTATTTATTTTTTTTTTTTGTATAGCAAACTCAGGTCTATGCGACAAACATTTTTCATCTGGTGCCTCAAAAATAATCCAAGCATTATTCTAACTCAAGGTGTACCTACACCAGTATATATTCTATACCAGTATGTATTTGCAGTATTACAATAGATTAAATTGAAAGCTGCCACTTGCAACTGCTGTAAACAAAGTTATATAAAACAGAATGAAAAGCTTTGAAATTTAGTTTTCTTTCCTTCATAGTAACTGTAAAATAAGACAGATTAGTTATAAAAAGGTAAACTTTTACATTACATGAAAAAGTAATTTGTTATTGTCAGTGAGAAAACAACTTAAGTGGGAAGTATATTGCTAATTTCAAGAGACTGTGTGTCAGTATAGGCACTGTAACTGCCACTGGACAAACATGGACAAAACTAAACTGATGTGTGGCTCATCTGTCTCTAACAAAGCAGTCATATTAGACAACCTGCTCAGGTGGACAACATCACCTGCTCAGCCTTGTGAATCATAACACCTGAGCGCAAGATAAGCTTTTTCAAGTCTTCATCTGAATAAGAAAATTCTAGGAATGCGAAGAACAGAAACATCATATTTGTTTTCCTGTGTCTAACTGAGATGGATGAAGAAATTTCCATCAAGGGCACTTCAGGACAAAAACCACATTTTTCACCCCAAGAAAATCTCCAACCGTGAGACAAACAAAAATGAAACAGACTCAGAGCACTGTAAATGAAATCAAGAAACACAGAAGATCTAACGCTGGCAGGGGGAGTAAGTCCCCAAAGCCATCTTTAAAAATACAAAGGAAACCTAGGAGACCAGAACAAACAAAGCACCAGGCAAGGGACACACAGCTGGGGAGAAGATGTCAAGATAGGGAACCCTACAACGTACAGGCCAAGACGTTTAGGGACGACAACCACTCACAGGCCAAGAAAGTTAAGGACAACTACAACTCACAGGCCAAGAAATTTAGGGACGACAACCACTCACAGGCCAAGAAAGTTAAGGACAACTACAACTCACAGGCCAAGAAAGTTAGGGACAGCTACAACTCACAGGCCAGGAAAGTTGGGGACAGCTACAACTCACAGGCCAGGAAAGTTAGGGATGGCTACAGCTCACAGGCCGTGAAAAGTGGGGACTGCTTCAAGTTACAGACCAAGAAATTTACTGATGGCTACAACTTACAAGCCATGAAAATTAGGGATGGCTACAACTGACAGGCCATAAAGGTTAGGGTAGGCTATAACTGACAGACCATGAAAGGTTAAGCATGGATACAATTTACAGGCCACGAACATTAGGGACAGCTACAACATGCTAGCCAATAAAAAGATACTATTACTCACAAGACTGAACTTTTTCATACTAATATATGATGGTGTTTAATTTAAAACCTTTGTATGTATGCATTGGTACAAGTGGTAACTGGTACAACGTTGGTCTGAGGTCACAAAAATAACATTCTTCTCCTGTTAACTGTCCACTTAAGGAAGTGCTTCTTGTTCAGGCAAAGCTATGGAATGTGAAGCGCACTCGTCATTCAATGGTTAAAATACTGCTGACATGTCACCTTTTCAAGTTAGCCTGCATTTTCTCATATCTACTGTTCAAGTTTAAATATTTGTACATAGCTATGCAGAGAATAAAGTTTAAGCTAACAGAGTTAATAGCAATGTTAACATTGGTCAATGACACTAAATATAATTGACCATTTACAAAAACATTCTGTATGATCAAGGCAAAGTGAACTGTATCCATTTTCCTATCTACAGATTATAAAACTGAAACAGATAATAAAACTAAAATGGAAATAATCCACGCAATAATACTGTATCTTGAAAACATTAGTTATTATTTTTTTTTTTTCTTCATAAAGTTACAGCATTTTAGTGTAGTTATCAAATTATAACAACAGCAAAGACTGGGATAATAGTTTCTCCAATTGCAACATAATGTATACTTCACAGCACAACCCAGGACGTTCTGCCAGGAGTTACAACACTGAGCAAGTCAAGGCAGGACAGGAACACATAATGCCAGCAGGTTGCTGCTTGCTTCTTTTCCCCTGCGCTCCTCCAGGTACAGCCCTGGAGCCTTCCCTTAGACAGTGTGCTGTAAAGGCAATGAGTCAGAGCCCCAGCTTCTCTTGGAATGTTCTGCATTTTACAAACATACTGTTAAAAATTACTATCCACTTGCAACAGGGCTGAAAAAGCTATCCCACAAAGCCAACTCAATTAAAATATATTAATATTTCTCATCTGTCATAAGGTCTCCGAAATCATTCAGCGGCCTTATTCTTTTAATAAGTACTTAGAGAATGGAGCCTTATGTTGGTAAAAGCAGTAGGAATTATCTATGACAGACATTATGCTCATGTATTTCTTGACATACGGCCAAAAAGTGAAAGCTAAGGACCTCTTCAGCATTAACATTTCTCTGACCCTAATTCCTTTAAACACATGATTCGACTTGTTCAAAAAAATTCTTTATAAACAAACCTCTCTTTCTAGGGATTCAAGATTATTTTGTTTTAAAAAAAACATACGGTTTTATTCTGCGTTTCAGGGTGTTCTGACTTTTATAGTCTGGTTTCATCTTTACGGACTTGTGATTATAGTGTTTTACGTCTTCTTCGTCTTTCTGTTTCTAGCCTTTACTTGTTGAGGTGTTATGTTGGACGCTCTATTTTGTTTTATTAAGACATCATTAAAACCACCAGTCTCCAGCACGCTCACGTTTGCTTTGCATTTCATGACAATATTGTGACAAATACACACAGTATTAATTTCACAACACATATCCTCATGTTAAAATAACATAGAATAAATCTTAATCGCAGTCTCTACTGTGACATAAAACTCACTGTTCAGACCCTACACTTAAGTTACACAGAAAACACCTTTGGAAAGAATTACTGGGTCTTTGCTCAGCTAGTCAATGTCATTTTGCACTGACTTGGACATTGTCCATTTTTGACACATTTCCTTCAAACTGATTTCCCACACCAGATTTTGTCTTTCCAAAGACCCTTGAGTAGACTGAAGGCAGATGTTTGACTGGGCTGCTTCAGTAAGTGTCACCGTGTGGTTTGATCCGCCAGCCTGTTAAAAGGTAAATTCTCACTGGCCATTACTGAGACCATTTACAACTTCTACTGCCAATGTCATCCTAGCTTATAATTATGGTACTACCTATAGAGAGACGACATACTGTATACCTGTGCCTTACACATCTCACTACCTTCAGATTGCAACTTTGCCCACACTTCTACAGAATCACTCACTGTCACGTCCCGCCTCTCATACCTCGTGTGTCCACTAGATATCGCCATTCCTCATGTGTGTCACCTACGTACTTGGCCTTCGTTATATGTTGCCAGCCCTGTGTATTTCCCTAGTTAATTCCTGCCTGTGTTTGTGCCCGTTGTGTCCTATATATATTGCCCTCTGTACACCAATCCCTTTGCCAGTTGTTAATGTAATGTTCCTTGAAGTTCTGTTCTTTGTTGATCCTGGCCCTGTTGATCCTGATATCTGTGAACCCTGTTACTTGATGTGCCTTTGGGCTACCCTGTTGTATTAAAATCCCCTTTTGCACATTAGACTCGCCCGTCTCCTCTGTGCCTAAGTTCTGAGAACGTTACACTCACAAGGTGTGCTGTAAGTTCACTGCAAGATTTGAGAAACATTTTTCTCTCAATGATGATCTGTGCATTGCAACAAGTTTATCCCATTCTAATTCTTAAGATAGTGTATTTTTTAATTTAAAAAAAATGCACAGATAAACAGTGCTATTCACTACAGACAGCTGAAACAGTCCACTCAGTCTATAATGACACATGTGAAATGACTTCCCAATTTACAATACTGTAATAGATGCATAAAGTTTACATAAAAAAGCTAAAAGCAAATAGTAAGGAAGAAAAGTGTAAATACTCATACAATGCTTGCAGTGTGTTTTCCCCTTTACAGTGTTTCAGAAAGTCAAGCCGAAGGCACGATTCTTCCTTACTCTCTGCACAACGTCTATAGAACAGTTATACAATCCACCTTTCACAAATAAAAATTCTAGACACTTCTATGGATGAATGATGCAATATCTAACGGTGTCTCCAGCAAGACTGTGGTGCACGAACAGGTTACAGTGCATCAAAAAATACTATTCTCTTCTTACCTTAGCTATAAAAATAGTTTGTGCAGACAGAATTTGTAAGCACTTAAGATTTCAGGTATGGGACACGTAAATGCCCAACAAATTCTCACACAGCACATGCATGCGCGCGCACACACACACTTTTCAAAAATGCAGCCATCTGAAAGGCATATTACTTTTTAAATTACACTGACTCTCCTTTATGTGCGTAAAATAAGTAATGTAAAGTTGCACTAATAAGAAAGTCTTGCATCTATAATAATAAACGGCTATGTTTACTACATGCTGTATATGACAAAGAGCAAAAGAGAGAACGATAAAAGGAATAAGTCATTATAGTTTAATTTGATTAGTTTATATTACCTGCAGTATGTTGCAAATAATTTCCCTTGCAATTTTCTCTCATTCTTAATTTACCAGTAATTTTTCTTAATGTAAATCTTGCTCAAAGGGTTTCCACTTTTATTAACTGGTTCCTCCAGTCAGCAAATGTGTTTTCACCATAGCCTTCCCAGCACCTTTCCAGCATTACCAAGGACCCCACAGCCTGTCCAAACAAGAGCACTGAGTTGCACACAGCAAATTAGGTCCAGTTGCCTTGGTTACACCCAGGGTACGGTACTCTGTACACCTCAGCCTAAACTTTGGGGGCTGCCAAAATTATTTATGAAAACTGGTAACTCTTCTACTTTAGCTCTTAAATTCAGCAACCATCTCAAGAAGTAAAGGGAAGCAGATAGAATAAAAGGAATTCCACTTGCATCAGTCTTACAGGAAAAGCACATGCTTTTCCCATCTTTTGAAAAATGTGCCAGTTAACAGCTGTTTCCTTTCAACAGGGGCAACAAACACAAGCATAAAGGGCAACATTTTACGTAATGAAGACAGACAAGGGCCCCTGGAGTGCCTGTCCTGTCACGCGTCATCATTAAAAGCTCAGCACCTTTACAAACACCACAATGCAACACCGAATGAGGCCACACTGTGGCTTTGCTCAGACCGATGCTGAAACAGGTAAATGACGCTTGTCTGCACACTGGTTATGCAAGAGGAATGCACTCATACAACACATATACAACAACAGTACAGAACACATTAAATGCATTTGCTCCGAACCTGACTGCCATTCCATCTGCAATGAATGGCTTGGGTTTCTGAGTGATTGTCCATTTAACGAGATTTCATCCCTCTCCACAGAACAACTTGCCTCTCCTGGGAAAACTTGAGTCTCAATGCCATAAATTATGATCTCCTACTTGGGCGTCTCCATGGTTTCAAGAGTCTCATCTCCCCCCCACAATTGTCAGAGAGGAGCCTATGTGGCAATTATTGCTCTTTATTTTCTGAGGTCTGCATTACTCATCCCTCCTTCAGTCACATTAGCCATGCACACTCCATCCCTCTGCTCAGTCTTACCCAACATCCCATTAACAATCTGTATACACAGAAACATGAATATATCTGAACATCAACTCCCACAGACAAGATGCAGAGGAACAAAGCTGTTTCAGCATACTTTAGTTACTAGAATATGTTTTTCAATTTTTTGATTATTTTTCTTCTTTCAAATATCATCTAAATATGGCCTAAGTGCCCTTTGACTAACATGACATTATTCAAAGGATGTGAAAAATAATGGATATTTTTTATTAATCCTACAACTGGGAAATTTGTTCTCTGTGTTTAGCCCATCCCCTGAGGGGAGCAGTGAGGCAGCCAGCTACATGTGGTGCCTGGGGAACTAGCACAGAGTGTCTTGCTTAAGGATGCATCTGGCTGCACTGGGATTGTAACCACGAGACTTCCACATCTCAGCCTGATGCTCTACCCATTGAGTCACTAGGCCACTATATTATATTGATATATTTTGTTGTTAGAAACGACGTGTATAGTTTAAAATACGACTAGACAGTTGTTGTTAGTAAGATAATTGTAGTCCTCACCATTAAAATATTGTATTTCTATTTCCCCAGTTTAACCACACTTGTGTACATGCTAATTTCTGGAGTATTCAATTACGCATGCGATGTAATTTTATTACATACGTAGGTATATCTTTAGGTACAGACTTGGTTTTGGGCAAAGTATGTCTTCATACCCAGAAAATGTAAGATAAGAATTTATTTCTTTTTATAATAGTGAACAACATGTGTGTGACCAATTTCTGTTTCTTGGCAAGCATTACTATTTTCTACAGGAAACAACAAAGCACGAGCACTTTACTCTAGAGCCAAAATACATTCCGGAACATCCGTGTTGTTCTGTCCAACCCGGATTCTAGAGCCAGAATTCATCAAATTACCTCCACCTTTCATTAAACCCAAGGAAAACAGGAGAGGTCTCCTTCTGCAATTCATGTAACTGGACGTTGCTAGTGTTAACATTAAAAATCTTAACTGTAGTTTAACACTGTAGTTTAATTCTATATAACGTCTACGTAGGCATTATGCAGTATTTTACAACATCTGGCTTCGCTTTCGTTTTAAAGTTTGCTGCGTTGCACGAGAACAGTCACAGCTCTGGAAGAGGTGTACAAAATACAGACACAGAATACAGTACAATAACGACACTTCTTCCAAAATCCAAGCCCGAGTCAAACTTCACACTCTAAACTATTTTCCCACACTGTCTTTATTCTATTTGCACCGATAAAACCAATAATTCTACTTAATCTAAAACTGGATTACAAAAAGTTCCCCTTTTCAATGTGATCGTGAATGAGAGCATGCTACGATTACAATCTCATATCGTACAAGCATTGGTAATGTAACGCTGCTTAAAGTGCATGTGAAAATCGCGTTTTGCAATGTCAACGGTTATAACAATCGAACATATCTGTGTATATCCATGTATGTGCGACATTACCACAACATGCATTGAAATACGACACGATCAGATCTTTCATCGAGGTTTCATGTTGTGTGCACTAAACCATGTTTCCAAATATCCACATACCTCAAACAGTTGCGGAATCTCACGTTTTGCAATGTAGTCTTTGGCATCGTTGGTGTTCATCTTTACCCTGTACTTATAAATGTATATCCTTGTAATTCTGCAGTAAATCGAGGAAAACTTGGGCGAAATGCAGAAATATAGCCTTGTGGTTTGCTCACTTTTCGCACGCACAAGCTCGGCTCTCAGCGCGACTGCACTTCATAACACTGTGATACATTGTAGCTCTTATTGTCCTGTGCCTGTTTTCGTGTTGTCGTGCTTTCATCCCACGGTCTAGAACGCTCCAGGTTATTAATGTTTTTAAAGGTAATAGAGTTTGTAAGATTTAATAATTTTACTTAGCTGCTACCTGTAAAGAAACTTGTCAATCCTGAATTGACTTGTCCTCGATTGC
>JABJVR010049059.1:0-22838 GCA_025773905.1 Chitala chitala | reverse complement strand
GTATTTGTGTAATGAGAGAGGGTGTGGCCTAAGGAGATGAACACCCTATATCAGGTGATGTGTATTTGTGTAATGAGGGAGGGTGTGGCCTAAGGAGATCAACACCCTATATCAGGTGATATGTATTTGTGCAATGAGGGAGGGTGTGGCCTACGCAGATCAACACCCTATTTTAACGTGTGCATAATTATTAGGCAGCTTCTTTTCCTCAGGCAAAACGGGCCAAAAAAGATTTAACCGACTCTGAAAAGTCAAAAACTGTAAAAAGTCTTTCAGAGGGATGCAGCACTCTTGCAATTGCTAAGATATTGAGGCATGATCACAGAACAATCAAACGTTTTGTTGCAAATAGTCAACAGGGTCGCAAGAAACGTGTTGAGAAAAAAAGATGCAAATTAACTGCCAAAGATTTAAGAAGAATTAAACGTGAAGCTACCAGGAACCCATTATCCTCTAGTGCTGTCATATTCCAGAACTGCAACCTGTCTGCAGTGCCCAGAAGTACAAGGTGCTGAGTGTTCTGAGACACGGTCAAGGTAGGGAAAGCTGAAACACGACCACCACTGAACAAGACACAAATTGAAATGTCAAGAAATATCTGAAGGTTTTATGGACTGATGACTCTTGACTCTTGACCAGACGGATGGCCCCATGGCTGGGTCAGTAACGGGATCCACTTCGACTGAAACACCAGCATGGTGGAGGTGGGGTACTGGTATGGGCTGGTATTATTATAAAAACTAGCTAAGCAGGACCTTTTCGGATTGAAGATGGACTCAAAATCAACTCCAAACCTACTGCCAGTTTTTAGAAAACTTTTTTCAAGCAGTGGTACAGGAAAAAGTCTCCATCTTTCAAGAAGACCATGATGTTTATGCAGGACAATGCACCATTGCATGCATCGAAGTACTCTTCTGCATGGCTAGCCAGTATGAAAAAATAATGGTACGGCCTCCTTCCTCACCTGACCTAAACCCTATTGAGAACTTGTGAGCCCTTCTTAAATGGGAGATTTACAGTGAAGTAAAACAGTATACCTCTCTAAACAGTGTCTGGGAGGCTGTGGTTGCTGCTGCACAAAAAGTTGATCGTCAACAGATCAAGAAACTGACAGACTCCATGAATGGAGGGCTTATGACTGTTATTGAAAAGAAGGGTGGCTATATTGGTCTATTATTATTATTATTTTTATTTATTTTTTTTTTTTGAAATATCAAATGTTTATTTGTAAATTGAATTGTTTATTATCATCTCATAATCGGATGATTGGCTTAAAATCTGGTGAGACACTTTGTCTTAGTCACTGTCCCTTCTAGACAGCCTGGCACTGCATATATCATTCTAAAATAAGCAGTTTGCAGATGAATACAGTGGTGCAACTAAGTGGTACATCGTGACGTAAAAGACATTACTGCAAGTTCAAACTGTAATGTGAAGTGAGTCTAGGTCTATCCATTTATGGACAGTAAATAACATTTCACTACTTACAGGACCTCAAACACTAAGGTGGCTGCTCTGAATGTCGCATACATTTGCATTTTACAAAAAGCATTAAATTATGTCTTTCATTTTTCAATATCATACTAACACGACACGCGTTGTTTTTCCCTTTGTCGTGTTATTAATAACTCAGTATGTCACTGGATTACAGTTACATACAGCACAAACAGTGAGCAGTCAAGACAAACTGGCCTAACTGGTCACAAGTTATGGACGGGCAGCTGAGCCACTGAAAACCAACACTGCTCCAGCATCATGTAAAACTGTTTTGGAAGTGCCCAGCAGATAAAAGTGAATAATACAGAGAGGTTTAAAAAAAGGTTAAGAGAAAAAGGAGATGGAAGTAGAAGGACGTGTCTTACCCCGTGTTTCACTGTCTTGGCAGCATGTGCAGCTTTCTTCTTGGCGTCATAATGTGTGAGGATGTCAATTATAGCCATGAAGTACACCTCTTTCCTCAGGGCGTCTGTCACAGGACAAGCAAACGTGAAAAAATACACATGCAAGGGGGAGGAGCTGAAATGCCATATTTGACATATCTGTTAAAATGTAACCAAATGTTGTTTTTTCACAATCTCCTCCAATTTATTAGACATCACCATCCACACCAGAATTCACCATTGTGAGGTTAATTAGTAAACACACCTCATTAGATTAAGTTAAATAACTGCAAATTATTTCAAGTTCATCGTTTTTATTGCATTTGTTCTGGGTGCATCACCGCTATAATATAATCCGTCCTGATCTTGGCACATTTTGTCCTGTGCACAGTTAAATGTACACATTTAGAGGCCCTGATGAAGAGACGGGCGGCCTTACTAGTGTGGCTCTTGATGGCGTACACATCCACAGAGGGGTCAAACTCTCCTGGGCTGAAAAAGCCTGTGAAGTTAAGTGCGTTCCCAGGGCTGTCCGGGGGGGTTCCAAAGGAGCTAGTCAGATTGCCACTGGCCACTCCATCCGTGTCACACTCCTCGTCTTCTCCGGCACCTTCTACATCCATCTCCTCTTGTTCTGCTCTCTCCACATCGTGGATCCCAACCAACATGCTGTAATCCATTATCTTTAATGTGGCCAGGAACTGGCACAAGCAGACAAGAAGGGAAAAGATTGAACCAAACATTTAGTGTGCAGCCCAGCCTTCCTGCGCCTTATTTCCTTTATGTACACCTGAACACAGTATGAATACCATGACAATTTCAACACCTATTGACTTTTGTGTATGAAAGTTTTGAAGGCAGACCTCATTCTATACCCCAATATTGTTTTGTAAAAACCTAATCTCCTAGGCTATCCATACTGAGTTTTTAACAGATTAACAAGTATGAAAGTATAACTAAAAACCATTTTCAAACCCCCCTGAATGGCCAAACCTATAAAAATTGAATCTTTGTCCTCTGCGCCATAACTCTAAACTGTAGCACATGCAGGGAGTACACAAAGGCCTTCACTTCTCCCAGATCTCAACTGGAGCTTAAGGATACTGTTCACATATTTTCCCCTCATCAAAAATGCAATAAATACCCCACAATGACAAAGAAAAACAGAATTTTAGACCTTTTTGCAAATTTATTAGAAATAAAAGTGAAATATCACAATGATAAAAGGAAACAGCTGTCTATCAATGGTCTCCATCCAATCTAACAGACCTCAGGAGGATCTGAAGTAAAGAATGGCAGAAAATCCTCAAATCCAGGCATGTGAAACTTGCCTCATCACTCCCAAGACTCCAGGCTGCCAAAAGTACTTCAACTAAACGTTGAGTACAGGATCTCAGTATTTGTGTCAATGACATATTTTATTACTTTTTTTTGTATAATTTTTTTTTTTTTTTTAAAGTTTGCCTTAACCTACTTCATTCTTAAAGCTCTACAGACACTCTACAACCTTAGGGATTTGTTTTTGCTCTGATACACTGCCAAATGTGGAGCCTTATACAGACAGATGTGCCGTTTGTAATTATGTTCATCTCGGTGACTTTACCACAAGTGGACTCCAAACAAGGTGCAGGAAAATCTCAACAATTATCAACAGAATGGGCTGCACCCAAGATAAAATTCAGGTATCACACTAAAGGCTCTGAATGCTAGTGTAAATGTGCTATTTTGCAAGAATCTTTGAAATCCTGTATTCGGTTTGTCTTTTTGTTGTACTGAACATTGCTTCTTGCGGGGGGAAAAATGAAAACAATTTTAGCATAAGGATGCAACATAAAATGTGAAAAAGTGAAGGCTGAATACACTGTACAATACAACCATTTCGTTCAATATTAAACAGGGGTGATTCAGTGGTTAGCATCACTGCCTCACTCCTTTGGGGTCGGGGATTTCAAATCCCACCTCTGCCCTAAATGCATGGAGCTCGACTGTCCTCCCTGTGCTTCAGGGGTTTCCTCCTCCAAAGACAAATTGCTGTTGTTATAAAATTGCCCATCTTGTGTGTGTGTGCACGCGTGCATGCATGCGTGCCCACCCCCCTGTGATGGGCTGTCACCCTGTGCAGGGTGTCCCCCGCCTTGTGCCCTAAGCTACCTGGGTTTGGCTCCAGGCCCCCAGTGATCCTATACAGGATAAGAGGCATGGATGGATCTAATTCTGGGCTTGTCCTCTTTAACTGGTATCATTTTCATATAATATAACTATTTCTGTTTTCATTTAATCAATAAACAAACACAATACACGTGTGGGTGTGTAATAATCTCCAGTCCAGCACTTGCATGTGTCACTGGCATCAAAGCCTTATGCATAGTCAGAAAGTCTCCAACGTAATACATCCTTCAGTCATAATCTGAAACTTTCCTCCAAGTTTTGTAAATTGCTATACAGTGTATAAAGGTGTCTCCTTAGCAAATTTACAGCTGCACAGTATGTGATGTCTTGTGCTGTATCACCTGGCTAATCCTACTTACACAATTTCAAAATGATGAAACCAGAAAACCTTTACTGCAGAAGAAGAGTTAAAACAATGTTTTCTGCCTGTGAGTTATCTCCACAACACTGTTTCTACACATTTGAGTGTGCTTTCTGGCAGGCTCAGAGTCATGAGGGAACAGACAGAGACTGTAAACTCTGCTGGATACCTGAGCTGGACTTGCATCTTACACTGCACTTTACATTTTGTGGACATTCCATCCTTTTAATCCTTTTTAATTTATTGTTCTTTTAATTCCTTTTTATTGCTGCTACTTGCAATAAATAAATTTGTAATTGGGATTACATATGCTGTGTAAAGGACTGCCATCAAAGAGAATTTCGTTGTATAGAAATGTGCAATGACAGTACAGAATTCTTATCTTCTGCCTGTCAGTTACCTCCACATCACTGTTTTCTGCCTGTCAGTTACCTCCACATCACTGTTTTCTGCCTGTCAGTTACCTCCACATCACTGTTTCTGCCTGTCAGTTACCTCCACATCACGCTTCAGCTTCTCAAGGAAAAGCTTCTTATTGTCGTCTCCAACCTGCAGCTTCTGACCTTCATTCAGGAAGTCATTGTCCTTAAAGGTGGGAAGCTCCTTGGCCTGCGTGAGCACAGAGGCAGCATGTCACCCTAGTTCTCTGCACACTTTCCCCACAGCACCCTCAGTGTCACCCCAGTGCCCTGCATGCTTTCCCCATAGCACCCTCAGTGTCACCCCAGTGCCCTGCATGCTTTCCCCACAGCACCCTCAGTGTCACCCCAGTGCCCTGCATGCTTTCCCCACAGCACCCTCAGTGTCACCCCAGTGCCCTGCATGCTTTCCCCACAGCACCCTCAGTGTCACCCCAGTGCTCTGCATGCTTTCCCCACAGCACCCCACAGGTACAATAACTAAATGTCACATTTCACAGTACTTACCTTCTCCTTATCAGTAGCTTCCCTTGACACCGTGGATCCCTAAAATACACAGAGATGCACTTAAGAGACTTAGCACAAGCAGGAGATCCTACGTGATCCTGCTTTACTCACTATACCAATGACTACAGCAATCCTCCGAGTTAGATTTTCTCAACAGCTGATACCATGAGTTTGATATTTGACCATTTTCCTAAATTTGTTTTTCAACCAATACAGGAGAATATCCCATCCACATTATTAACATTTCTAACCCATATTTTTATGCTATAACCGCTTTTGACTTTTGATACTCAAAAATTTAATTAATTCTAAGCATATCCTAAAAAATGTTTAACTTACACAAAGTCAAAAAAGTGTACTTTGTTGTTTTTGCTTGACTTCCTGCCTGGTTTTGCCCAATATACTATACAAAGGTAGACAAAAAAACAAAAACAAAATTCCACCCGCTTATTTCCCTACACGCTGAATTTATATAATCTGCATTTAACACTAATTTCCACAGTACAGAGAACATAAGGAAACATTAATATGTACACAGAGACTCCTCAACTTACGAACGAGTTACGTTCCAAGAGGCCGTTTGTAAGGTGAATTTTTCGTAATTTGTGTGAACAATTTACATGTGATCCTACTGTAGGAGTTTTGAGGGAAAAATAAACGCAGGAGGCGAGTGTTTTGTCAACCAACCCGAAAATGGGGACTTTAATGCTTTTAAATGGAAAAAAATAACACCTGGCATGTAGCCCATACGGAATAAACTGTCACCTTCCTAAAAAGGGGCAGTCAGTTTGGTGAGTTCGCTTTCATGGTAACACTACCACACATTACTACAGCGTGTTAGTTATATAATAAAGTTGCATTAAAAAGTTGTTTTCTTAAAAACACAATAAAAAGAACAAAAGAATCATAAATTAATTAACTGTAATAATAATTAGTATTAATTATTATATTATTATAATAATATATCTCCACCTTTGTTTCCGTTGAGATGGCTTGTCGCTTTTTAGCACTACCACTAACATCACTAGCCTGACGCTTTTCACCAACCATGATGGGTAAGTGATGCACTGGATAATTAGTGATAAATCACGATACATCTTAGAGCACTTTGGCATACGTTTACAGTCCGCAAGCTAAGTGAAAAAAGGGGATAAAATGCCGGATGCTGTGATGCTGTCCGGCGTATGTAGCGGCCATACGCCGTACATGACTGGAGAGCCGCCCACGTAAAATTTTTTAGCTGCGGCTTCCAAGTTCCTTTCTCCAAACAAAAATTTAACTTACAGCGGCTTTTGTTCATATCTGTGAATGTTCGCAAGTCATGTTCGTAAGTAGAGTGACATCTGTAGTACGTGTGTTACAAGTGTAACAAAAACAATCAATGACAACCAAATCTAAACATCTGATAATTGGGGAATTTCTATCGGAAGCATTTGTGGTAAAATTTTTAATCACTATCAAAGTTTTGATCATTGCATCAAATGTAATTTTACAGAGCTTTGTTGATATTTGGGGAGCTGATCTGAGGTTTTCATATAGGCTGGGAACCTGTAATTACTTTTGTCATTTAAAATAATGGGAACAGTTTTTCAAGGTGCATTTTTCAAATTTACACAAGCATGAGTTAATGTGAATTGGGTTGTATGTACACAGTATCATTACTGGCAAAAATGCAGGTTACAGTAATCAATCAGTTTAATTGTTTACATGTACATCAATAATGCAAGTGTTTAAACAATCCATTACATGGGTTAGAAATAATAATCAGGTCTCATTAATGTTTAGTCCTAAACTGAAAACCAAATGTTCATGCAGATGTTCTGGATTGTTACCAGAAGTGTGTCTCAATCAGTTTTCAAATAAAGCAATTATCATCATAACCCAATCAAAAATATCTAATAAGGGTGTCTACATGGGTATTATACATCACAAATAAGATCAATCCAACAAAACCTGATTTTTGTGTGTGTGTGTGTGTGTGTGAGCACGTGTGCAAAGTCAAAGCAGCAATTAACTATGAACACTTGTGGGCTGTGGTCCTGTCATCAGCTTAAACATTTAGAAATGACAGCACACATCTGTATATTTTAACATCTGCACTGTATTTCTATGAAAATGTGTATGTAACTATTATCTACATTTTTTCAGATTAATTTTTTTTTCAAATAAAATTTTAGATCAGTAGACTCATATCTCTATAAAGTAAAAACAAATGCATGATTTGTTTGGAGAGGATTAAAACTGTTGGTCGTGAGCTGAGGACGCCTACCCACCTTCAGATCATATTTGCGGTGCACATTCAGTCGGTGGCTGAAGACATTCCTGGTCACCACCATGTAGGTCTCCACTCCGTCGACCGTTAGCCGGTACATACCCAGAAACTGAGGGAGCAGCGTGTTCCCGTGGCACTCCACAATAAACTGAGGCAGGGAAAAACAGCTCGGTTGAAAAAAACATGAGGGCTTGACTGCAAAAACCTACGAACACCATTTTTGACTTTCGTTTCCACCTGGGAATTTCATTGCAATTTGCAGCGGAAGTTCAAAGCTTTGTTTACCAGATAGAAGGATAAATCGTGTTTTAACAAGAAATTTATAATTTCCTCAAACGTGAACTAGCACGGGGAAAGTAAAAGCTGCCAGCTGAAAACAAAAGCGAAAAATGGCGTTAATCATTATTTGCGGACAAACCATTGACATGTACACAAGTGTTCTGTCCCACCTACTCCACCCTGCTAAAGTGTGAGCACAACATGCACCAACCTGGTGGTACTTCTTGAGGATGTTGTGCATCTCAGCGATGTCTTCACTAGACACAGTTTTGATAACAAAGCGGCGGTCATAGGTGGTGAGGAAGCGGGTTCCGAAGCGCCCCTGAGAATCACTGTTGAGCGGAGCGCTCCTCGTCAGAGAGTTCTGAAGCAAGACAGGAGCAAACACACGTTGGACAGGAGAACAGGAACAGCCAAGTGTAAAAAACACCTAAAGCTGAGGCCTAAGCAGGGGACACAGTGAGGAGGCAGCTCCACCTCCAATACAGCAACATTAAAGTAACACATGGAAACAGAGTGAAAAACATAAAGCAAATCTGACAGTACAAAGTATGTGACAGAATACATGTATACTGTACATAGGAGAGAGGGGCTGTCAGGAGGTTTAACGTGGGTTACTCATGTCAACAGTAAGTATACCGTTACAAACAGTAAGATGGTATACACATTTTAATTAAACTTCCATTCATGTATGACTAAATACATCGTAATTCCCTCCCATCTGGCTTTACATCAGTGTAACAATTACAGTAAGTACTGTGTCACCTGGCTTCTCCTATACATTATTATTTGGCTCGTGTAATTTTGTAGCTCACACACAAACCTTAACATAGCTGTCTATAACAAAAATTTGCATTTGACTTTTCTTAACGCTCCATACAAAAGAGTCACTTTATTACCTGGTAGTCATGGTCATCAATCCCGAACCTCTCCCTCAAGTTCCGGAACACCATGGGGCAATACTCTTTAAACTTAAAGCGACTAGGTAGATTCTCCCTACAACAAATCACAAAAGATGTTGACAGAAATTACAAAATCATATTTGGTCATTTCTGTCAAAAAAAAAAAAAAAAAAATAGATGAATATTTTCAGCCTCTGAATGTTTTACAGAACTATTTGTGATTCATCATATCTCAAACTGGAAACAAATCCTGCAGGACATTCATTGCACTACAAACATGTACATCCCTTTCAAATCAGAAAAGGAAAATGTACAAATTAGTGATTTTATTTCTTAATTAACATGACGTCTGCTTCGTTACAGTGACTTACAGCACTGTGTTCCCACCCATGCAAATGCAAAATTTCTTTGCTGTTTTTTTTACTGCAAATGTGATACAACCTGTCACAGTATAGAGAACCTTTGATATGGGTAATGAACAATAAATAATGCAAAATGTGCGTTTACCCACGTTCATTCTGTCTGAAGATTTGAAAGCACTCAGTAGGACAATAACAAATTAGGAACGGATATCGGCAAGGGGCACAAACCTTTCCACTGCACTGTCTGACTGAAATATTTCATGAGTTAAATTTGAAAGACAAACCAAAAATGTGCCATTTTCTTCAGCAGAAAACTGTTAACTCAAATCCTTGATTTTCCATAAAAGGGTCTACTTGACAGCTGACTGGGAATTCCATGAAAATGGCAGCTACTCCCTGTGATTCACACACAAAGCCAAAGGCTGCAGTATGTTCACTTTATGTGGCTTTAATTGACGTGTTTTATATAACCGTTTTATAAAGACAGCCTAATCTCAAAACAATTTGATGTGTCAGCTGACACAAGTGTAACACTAAGAAAAACAGCCGTCAGACACTCACTTGTTAAAAAGGTGGTTGTCTACTTTGATCTTGCTGTAGGCTTTAAAGTCGTCAGGCATCAGCATCACCGGGATTGGCACGTTGCTCAACTCATTGATCTGAAACAATGACATATTTTGCCAAATTAAATGTTTCTTCCAGACTTTGTCTCCTTAACAACTAAAAATAGACTACCTGCATTTGTACTTGTTGGCTTTTTAAAGTTAAGCAACGGTGACTCAAAACAGATAAAAGGCCGTTTGGGACAGTAGGAGCACAGGCATCACAACACAAAACAAATATTACAGAAACTTAAAGAATATAAGTAATAGTGCATAAATGATCAAAGCAAACTCTTCTTGAAAAAAAAAGCAGCATTACTTATAAAGTTCAGCAGTGATGGCAGGTACTGTAAGCCATGTTTACACAATTATGCTGACCAACAGATGAGCTGGACAGTGAATAATTGAACACTGCCTATGGCTTGCTTCAGACAGATGGCATAATTGCTGAGTTAGGCGTACTGAGCAGCAAACTAAATAAAGATCCATTACTACTGGACATTCTTCAAGACGTGGCTCACCAACTGTGACGAGTTCCGCAGCACTGAAACTCGTTTGCATTGTATTCCGAAACATACATTTGACATACAAACACTTCACGTGATTTACATACTATTACAGTTGCCTGACATACCTTGAAATTCATACTTGACCAAAAATTTGTTACAAAAAAAAAATAAAAAATTAGGAATTTCTAATACACTTTGTACATGTGCATCTGCTTATGAACAATGTTATATTACACATTTAAGGACTTAATAATCTGCATTTAAACAGACATACCGATCCAAATTAAAAAGGTCACCATTACTGTATAAAATATAGCCATCGTATTGAAATCCTTTCATAATCTGTCATTTGTACATGCTTATATGGCAGAGAATGGTGCACTGTTGCAATGCACCTATTTTACAACATTTGTCATCTTTATTTTTAATATGTAAATGCATTATTATACTACCTAAGTAATATTAATGAAGTGAAACATTTCAAAACATGCTCAGTATCTTCCACATGTAAGATTTATTCATTTTGCTTTAACCAACTTCCTAATTCTCAAAATAGTACAGAACATCTTCATGGGCTTCATATACTGTATAGTATGATACACAAATAAATGAAGACAAACACATTAATAGATCCTGTAAATGTCTTCCACTCAAATATAAAAACATTTGGTTCTTGTGGTGCCTAACATTACATTGTGTTATTTTCAAACACACACCATTATTTACTTCTGAAATGACTGGACAGATCCAATATCTGACAATACAGCTACAGTTTAGCTTGATTTCCAATATTTATTCTACTTTGCATTGCAAGTGTCATATTTCCTCATCAAAAACAATGTATAAGAATGCGGGTCAGTTTGTCTAAATGTTAAGGTTTGATATAACATAGTGACAAAAACCGTGCCGTTCTCTTGCATGTTCAGTAATCGCAGATAACACATTTCCGTTAACCCGTTACTTAGAATGTATCAAATTTGTGTTTCTCGTGTATCTACATAAAACCTTTAAAAATCTTTCCACAATACAAATCTTGCGATTAATAACTTTGTTTCTTTAGTTAATTAATCAATGTAAATTTTAATGAAGGCTGTCGAGTAGAACGGACAGCAAAGCTGAACACTTGTTACATAAATGGTACAGGGATATAGACAATCACTGTCACACCTGAAGATCCTCCACTGTGTGATGTAAATATGTGTCAGTATTCAGAGCTGACCACAATATGCAAAACTCCCTATTTTCCTGCATACCACAGCCAGCAACAATGACAAGCAGTTACCTATACGGTGAGGAGCAGGACACAGCCACTCCGACAGCGGCGTGTCTGGCTAACCGCGCGCGCACGCACACACACACACACACACACACACAGAGCCGCTACACAACACACACTCCAACATACACGGAGACGCTACATATACATATACATATATACACACACACACACACACACACACACACACACACACACACACACACAGACAGACAGACAGACAGCCTACATATTTACCGTGTGGTTCACGCCCCACATTAAGACGCTCAGGATGGGCTCGCTGGCTCGGAACAATTTCACTTTTTGGCCAATAAAATGTTTCTTTTTCGTCTTGGTTTTGCTGGCGCTCACCGGGGCTACGCTGCTACAGTTTGATGACATGTTTGGTTATTAGCTCACCAGCTAACTGCGCTATCTGTTCCTTTCTAGCTGCAAAAAAGCACGGGAATTTGAGCAGTAACCTCTTCGGGAGTTGGAAGTCCTTCAATTTCGGTTTCTTTTATTAGAAAATAGGAACATTGTTTTGTTATATACAGCGGTTTCGCAAGTTAGGCTGCTACCACCCTTCCTACAAAGCTCAGACGCCAAAACACATAGCTACGGCTAACAGATAGCGGGCGACAGCTCCAGGTATTACGGTGTCTCCTCTGTCGTTTCCCTGGTTACGGGCGGAGCACTAGACACTCCTCAGTGAAAAGCGTTTACCAAGCTTCTCCCTTTCGCAAGGAAAATACATGTTTAATTTTTTGTGTTTAATCCCATACTGATGCGACCCGTACGATCAGTTGTTGCCACCAAGTTGACTCTCAAGATGGCGCTGGACAGAAACTGATCTTAAACGTGCGCCCTCTCGTGAGCGCGGGGAGTACTACATGATCCGCCGTCACCGCGGAGGGCGATTAAACGTGCGCCCTCTGGTAAGCGCGGGGAATGCGCCCTGTTTCTCCATCACCGGGTAAGGCGGTTAAAGGTCTTAAATTGCACAAAACCCAGGTCTCCCATTAAATCACCGAGGATGTATGATAATACAGTATCATACATAATTATATATAGAGAGAGCAATGGTTCTAGAAGTGTAATAAACAGCATTGTGTTTATGTGATCTAAACAGTTTTCAACAGTTGCTTCTGCTCTGGTTTACAGGTTTATAGTTTTAGAGTAGAAACATTAACAATCACGTGTAAAAATGTGTCATATGTATTATGTCCAATGTCCTTTGGAAGGATCTGTGAAGACTGCACAAATAACCCCAGCTATAAGTACAATATAGCTGCTGTACACCTATTTAATAAAGTTAAAATACAAAAAAATCTTTTTCATTAACACTTTTTTGGCAGGCGGCACAGTGGTTTCTCCGGGTTCTCAGGTTTCCTCCCACAGTCCAAAGACATGCAGGTTAGGTTGATTGGTGTGTCCAAATTGCCCATAGTGTATGTGTGTGTGTGTGTGTGTGTGTGTGTGTGTGTGTGTGCGCGCGCCCTGACCTGGGTGTCCCCTGCCCTATGTGTTCTGGGATGGGCTCCAGGCTTCCCTGCGACCCTCACTAGGAATAAGCGGTATAGAACATGACTGACTGACTGACTTTTTTGGCAATATGTCATATGGATTTGTAGGGGTTACCATGTAACCGAACCCACCAAGCCAAATGCCCCTTTTAGGAGGGTGATAGAAGATTATGTCACTGCTGTTCGCCGCTGTTGTGTCACTTTTGTTCTTTCATGAAAAACTGTTAAAATCTGTTTTCAGTTTTTTAGCGGAGTACTTACCTCCTGCTTTTTCTTTTCCCTGAAAACTCCCAAGGTTTGCAGGTGCCGGTTTTTAATATTTAAATTGTTAATTAATGCAAAATGTTGCCATTTTAACTGACATGGAAGGGCGTTAAAGTTAAGTAGTGATTTAGAGTAGTAAATTTGCATAATGGAGCTTATTTTTTAATTATCAACCTGCAGAGAGGTGCTTGTGTCTGGCTTACAAACTGCCCCATGAATGTCAGAAGCTTTGTGGGTTAAAGTAGAACCTGTCATATCAACACCCTGGTGAAAAAGGGCTGTCAGCATCTTCACCACCTCAGACATCTGAGGGACTTCAGACTACAGCTGCACCATAGGGAGCATCCTGATGGGAAACAGGTTTGGGAACAGCACATAAGGGCTTTACAGAAAGTGGTGTGATCAGCTGAGTGCATCATCCGCACTGAGCTTCTTAACCTGCACTCTATCTACAATAAGCTGTGTTGCTGTAGGAGCAACTGGGGCTCAAACTCGCAACCTCATAGCCCACACAGTTACCAGACAAGACGATTAGTCTGCTGAACTAAAGACCCAAGTCCCTTGCTTGGGGGACTAATCACACTCTTGTCCTGACTACCAGGGGATTCTCACCATAGCACTTTCACATTCTGCTACGCTGGAACAGGTCCAGGAAGATAGAAAGGGCCTAGCCATCCAAACCATGTGATGCAATCAGGGAAGCACTTCCACTCCCTAAAGGCCAACACACAGAGAATGAGGAGGAGCTTCTTCCCACAAGCCATTCCGCCTCTCAACCAGAACAACAAGGACTACTAAAGGTTTTGCCTGCACAACACACACACACACACGGCACATTCTGGTAACACTGGAATCAGGGTGTAGCACATCACATGCATGTTTACACATCTCAAGTCTGCACATTTCATTTGTATATAGTCCTATTTGTTATGTTGCACTTCAGGTTTTTTTTCCCCATGGACAATCACAATGCTGCTGACACACCCATCATTTCATACTCTCAGTTTCAAATGCTGAATGTTGTATTGTTATTAAAATTCTCACATCTCTATTTTTTTTAGGTTCTTAGCCAGCAGGTTTCGAACCAAAGTGCACAGCTTTCGCACCAGGGTCGTCGCTGCTCACGTGGTGCACCAGGCTGGAGGATTAGCCCGCTGAGCCAAGCACCTTTTTATTTTATTTTATTTTTAAACAATTCCGTAATTCTTATTAGGTCACAGACAGTCATGTAAACATCTCATTACGTCTCATACTGTGTATGGTTATGTATGTGAAAAATAACATTTGAAGACAATCTTTTTGTTTCATGAATGACAGTAAGTATAAAGCACAAATAAAAATGTGGAATAACCTGTTTCCTGCTTGCAGTATTTTCCTGTCAGTTTTCTGGTGGTGTCATACATTTTTTTAATGTTTCTGTTCCTTGCAGCTTCTTCCACTTCTGTTATCAGAATCAGAATTAGGTTGATTGTCATACGTACAGTTAGACAAGCAGTTGCGCTGTATAACAAAATTCTTACTCTGCAAGCCCTGAACCAGTAAACACAATAAAATAAAGTAAAACAGAGTTTAAAAATTGATGTATACATTTACATTATTACACAAGTATGTACAGCATATAGTACATGAAATTTACAATATTGAGCTATGAAAAGGGAAAATATAGCAGCAGAATGTGAATTTCAGTGTGCAAATAAGATGCAAGTATGTGTTTGTGTGTATGTGTGTGTGTGTGGTCCCATCATGTCTCATGTTTCATGTCTCATGATTGACTCAAGAGCATCTGACAAATTGTCAGTGTTGTCACTCATCCAAACTGAGTTGTATACAGCAGATAACAAACAGGCCCCTGTTTACACTTTTATAGTTTTGCTTAGCCTGGATAAGTTTCTTTGAGAAGTGCAGAGAAACAACTTCTCTGAGTTACCTTGTCATTGGAAGAAGATGGTGTTCACTGGTGCTCCAGAGGTGTCAAGTTCCACTACAAATATGATCTAGTTGTTTGAAGATGGGAAAAGAGCAGAATAGCTTTTTCAGTGTGTTTCACATGGTTTTCTTCCTTATCTTTAATTAGGAAACGAGAGGACTGATGACTGAACTAAAATTTTGTATGAATCAATAAAAATTGGAGACTCCTACGAAACTGCAACTTTTCACTGGATTCTGGCAATTCTACAATAGTTTAGCCATCATTTATTTGAGCTTCAGAGAAGCTGATGACGTACTGAAGAACTGAAACTCTCAGAGGTCTGATGGAACTCACATTTCTCGTATTTCACATAAAGATGGTGGTGCTGATTGTCTGTAGCACCTTGCAGACATGACACACACAAACAGAGCAGGGGATTAAAAGATCATATAATCTGTGTAAACCTTAACAAAGTGTCAGCATGTCAGAGCACATCTCACTGATGTAAATCTGGAACACAGGGGTGTTCAGGCAATATAACCTCATCTGATATTTTAGTGCCCTCTAGTGGTCTCCCGGTGAGGTTTCATGCCTCCCGATGAGGTTGTTGGGACAACGGAGGTCAAGGTTTTGCCTTACTGAAGACATCAAGAGGGATGTTTTCTGTTGTATCAGGCATGGAGCTTTCAAAGAAATGCAGTTTGACTGGAAATAGTTGCCCCAAGATGTGAGCTCATTAAAAGCTGTGGGCTTGGTTTTCACATTGGTAGGGACAACTCAGTATTCCTCAAGTATCGGAAGGGGCATGTCGCTATTGTCCATATCAAAGTTTAATTCTTTAAATTATTAGTAGCAGTTGAAGACTGGACAATTAAAAACTGTATTGTTTCAGCATGGGAAATCCCTGTTTGGTGTAAACAGTGAGCAATGGTATGTTGAATTTACAACCTGTGAGGGCATCGCAAAATTTGCCAAAATTTGAGTCAATCAGAGCACAGAAATGAACACATCTTTCATGTGAAGTCCATGGCCCAAGACCCATCATAACATCAACAGATCCATCCTTTCTTCATCTTGACAGACCACAAAACTCTAGAATACATTAAAGCAGCAAAATACCTAAACACTCATCAAGCCACATAGACTGTTTTTTATACATATTTATTATTTTGTTTAAGATTGAATGTACCTTAGGTTTAATCTAAGGTCCCCATACATACCCACTGCTTTTGACACCACTCACATGCCTCTTTTCTATTATGAATTGTGTGGGAAAGACTGATTTTAATGGCCAGTTGTATTAATGAATGGTACAATATACAAAACATGTACTACACCAGTTAAAATTTTAATTTAGAAAAACTTACTTGCAACATTAAAGTGTTTCATATCATATATTTTACCTGAACCCAACAAATGGGTTTAATGGAAATAATAAGGAAAAATAAACCATGAAATTAATAAAAATCAAACTGATTAGGTAAATCAGCAAAATTCTATTACTTCAACCATTTTGTCACAAATTAAAAAATGGTGACCTTTAAAGTAATTATGGGTTCACACCATACATTCTAAAAGCTGGATGTGAAAAAAGGGATTGAAATCATTGCTGTGAAGCACTGTGACAACAACAAAATGCCCTTCCTCTAAAATTAAAGAGAAATAAATTGAAAAAACTGATGCAATCAACCACATGAGCACTGTTTAGTGGCAGGGCTTTTTCTGATGTATTTCAAAGAAAGACCAGATTAATGAGAGCATTCCATTGCCATCAAAAAACACAGTATAACCTAACCTAGCAGTTTGCTGAATGAGCCAACTTCAGCCTTCTGTGTCAGTAGTTTTACCGAATTAACAAATTATTCAGGCTAATAGCCACACTGAGCACCATCTGTTGGCTCTCCCAGATAAATCAGGACAGGTAATCTAGCAAGTGACCAATAACTGTACAGTCTGCAAATAGTTCTCTTTCCAATAACAGAAACTACACATGTTGGTTGCACTGAGTAAATACAGCTGGATAAACAAAAACTGTCTGTCTTCATTTCAGGCTGCAAGGCAAAAATTGTGATTTATTTTTAAAGGGGGGTAAATTCTTCTTTCTCTTGCTTTTATTTTTTTCCCCTTTTCTGCCTGTTCTCATTCTCCAAGCACTTGCTACCCTTGGGACCACACCCACTGTAAATAAAATGTGGAGTGAGAGACCCTCATTTGAAAGTAGTAACCAAGTACTGTATGCCGGATTTTAGGAGTAGTGTATGAGAGGCACATTGAGAGAACATTGCCGACTAGCATGATAGAGGCAGCAGCAAACTGAACACAACAGTGCATGCAGGTCTTGCATTCCCTCAATGGGTTTATTGGTTTACATTTAAATCTTTATCTAACAAACCATTATTATTGTTTTAACAGCTAATTATGCCACTTCTTTCTTTACCCATGTTACCAGATATTGAGTACCACAGGGAGCTGTTCTTGGTCCTATACTATTTTCCCTATTCATGTTGCCTTAAGGTGATATTTTACCTAAATATTAATCAAATCAGTTTTAAAATTCTGACTGAAAAACTATTTATTCGTCTAGGCTATCCACAGCACTTAATTACTGTTGGTACTGTTGAACGTGCTTTTGTACCCTTCTGTTTTCTGGGCAATTAAGTGTACACAACTGTACTGATCCATCTTATCCCACTGGAACTAAGTCATTTATCTTTGTGTGGTATCAGGGATGTGGCCTGCACCCAAGAGAACCTAACAGCCACTACAGAAAGGTCCACTTAGACCTGGCACACAGAGGGACTTTATTTTAGTCTGTGAACATTCACAGAATGGTCATGTAAGAGCAGTCTATTAAATTTACTCAATTATTTAATTTTATTATGCCCAGGTGGGTTGGCCAGCTTGACACAAGTTTTTTCTTGGTTCCTCTCCTCTGGGAAAACTCTACGGTGTACAGCATAATTTAATAAACTGAGTATTGGATATCATCACATGCATACTACATTCTACATCTTCTGTTTTTTGTGTTTTGAAGATAAAGGACAGTAAGATATGTTTTTTAGTAGTGGTTTCATTATATATCCTGCTGATAACTGAGTAAAGTGAAACCAACTATTGACTGATAGAAAAACAAAACATCTTCTGTAGACTGCAAAGATTTATTTTTAATTACAAAAGTAATACAATATATTGTATGCACACATGAAACGTCATACAGACGGTACACTGGCGTGATCTGCCTAACCCTTTAGGATTCTGTTTCCATGTTTGTCTTGTCCTGTCTGGTCCCCACATTTTAGGATTGGTAAAAACAGATAAAACTGAAATATTTTACAAGAGAACAAGACCACATTGCTCCAGTCACATCATCTTTACTATAACTGCAGTATATGTTTATCTCAATATTTTTAAAGCAATAATAAACTACATATAATGCCCAATTATTTTTGTAAAAATATAAAAACAATTTAAGACATTTATAAAACAATTCAACATGGTTATGTAATAAATAATGACCAAAGAATATATGAACAAAGATTATAACCTATGAAGCGAACAGAAATATAGTTCTGAGGTCCATAACTTATAAGATAATCAGAGCATATAATTAACGTCAATACAAATTTTAAACCACACTCTTAAAAACAGTACACTATGATGAATTTTAAAACATGCAAACAAGTTATGCATAATTATTTTCTGATATAGCGAGTGCATTTCTGCATTACATATAGTCTTCCTGATGGCACTCTGATTCAACTATTTTCTTAATATAAATGATATATTTTTTTGTCTGCATCAGTTTGTTCATCAGTAATTAGAATTTTTAAATTTGAAAAAGTTCAATTTATCATGAGTGCTTCAGTATATGTGAACAACATGCTCCACTCCATGAGTAGTACTAAAATTTACATCTGACAATGCCAATGCTGTTTTTTTTAACAAAATCACTGAAATGCAGTACTTTTATACAGCAACAAACATACTAAAGACAGTATTACAAAATGTTATTAGTAAGCATGTGAAGTACAATTTGGGAAAGAAAAAAAAAACTGGTTTAACTGCCTGAAATATAAAATATTGTGTCATATATATGGTAAAAGGCAATCTTTATATAACATTTCAGTTTAATTTTAGAATCAAATCTGTGTTTCAAACTTGCTATTTTTGACTGAAATTAATGCTGTCAGAAACACTACAGGAGCCCATCTACTTCCCATCCATATATCCATGTTCCATCCATACATACATCCATCCATCCGTCCGTCATTCAACCACTTATCTTGTCCAGAGTCTCAGCCAGCCTGAAGCCTATCCCAGGAAGCCTAGGGTGCAAGGCAGGGAACATTCTGGACAATCCATCACAGGTCACATATCATTACATAAAACACAAACATACATCACAGCTACACTAAAACAAATGAGTACTTATTAATATGGGATTGGCAGAAACTGCGTGGTAGACCAGAACATGCTAGACATATTTTGTTTTTCATATAGCTTGTGAAGGCCTTGGTACAGCTCATGAGAGACTGTACTATGCACAGGGCAGAGACAGGGGAATTCAGGCTACCCTCATAGTGCGCTTACAAGAATGACACTGGAAAATGCAGAGGAAATAAGGAACTAACGGAACTGGAAAATATAAATACCTAAAATTTTTTTGAATTATACTGGCAGTACGAATAAAAGTATAACCTGAAATTTATAAAAGATTTAAATTGAAAAAGCATCTGCATATCAACCTATTTAATTCAAATATGTATTTTTGTGATTTTGAATATAATTAAATCAATTTGTCCTCTACCAACTACATAATATCAATTACAATACAATTCTACATTTTACCATATATGAGCATAACAGGGCAAAAATCTGTTAATATAGTGATAACAGACTATAACAACAGACTTTACAAACGTTACATCTAAATGCATCCAATACTCCAGACATTCTGAAATAACTCAAAACACTCTGGCATCCACACCTGCATTAGCCACTGGGTTTTAAACATCTATATTTAGTTTGTGAAAACACCGTTTTGTAAGACTAAACAGCACAAGTCTCATTTCACTATGCATATTCACCCACCCTTTCCCACTTTAACTACGCCACCCTAAGTGGCAGGCCCGTCGGTGGAGGTGTTCACGTTGGAGACGGAGGAGCCAGGCTCACCCGCTCGGGGCTGGGATGTGCCCGCTTTGGGGGGCAGGATGTGAATGTGCTGGAGGGCGTGGCGCTCAAGCAGGGTGCGGTGGGTGAACGCACGGTGGCACACCGTGCAGGAGAAGGTGCGCTCTACGCGATGCGTGCGCATGTGGACGTTGAGCGAGCTCTTCTGGGTGAAGCGCTTGCCACACACGGAGCACTGGAAGGCCCGAACGCCGGTGTGCACCACCATGTGCTTCAGGAGGTAGTCACGCAGAGAGAAGGACCGCCAGCAAATGCTACACTGGTGAGGCTTCTGACCTGCAGCAGGAACATGGCGCTGTTACACCGGCAGAACATGCACCGAGCATTACAATGATTGCTAATTAAATGTTATCACTAGGTTTCGCATGGTTCTGCCCAGTTCTTTCAGTTCTTGCCAAAAGCAAATGATAAAAGATATATTTGAAGGCTATTAAATGAATATTCATAAAAACCACACTATTTGTGCTTTGCCAACACTGCATCTGGATTTGGCTCCATCCACACTACATTCAGTGCACAAACACGTCACTAAAACCCGAAACACTCCAGTCTGTTTGGGTATGGGGGGTGTGAACTTTTCCATTCATTGTGTGACCTATACAGGAAGTGAGGATGCATGCCGGAGTGTATGAACATGTGCTTGCTGTAGTGTAACCTAAACAGGAAGTGAGGACGCATACCGGAGTGTATGAACATGTGCTTGCTGTAGTTCTTTCTGGACCGTAGACTCTTCCCACAATGAGTACAGTCAAAAGATGTCTCAGAGCCCTGCGCAGAAGAGGAAGGAGCGGCTGCACAGGAAGGGGCTGTCACAGTGGGCGTGGCCATCTGTGCTGAAGGTGTGAGCTGCAGGCTCGCCTCCTGCTTGGTCTCCATCATTACAGGCCCACGCATGAAGTACGAGGGTGACTGAGACTGGCTCGTTTGGTACTGGAAAAGTGCCTGAAACAAATAAATAAGACACAAATGTTAAAATCACATCAAACCCTAGATTCATTATTGTGAGTCAATAATAAAGTAGCAAATTCATTCATGAAGACCAGGATCAGCTCTGATTCAGAAGGCTCACTGCCCAGAAAGGTGCCTGATCTGCATTAACCTGCATCAGTGCGTCCTTAAAATGTATATGCAGAAAGGATGAAAACTATTCAAGAACTTCATTTAGAAGACTGACAGGCATATCAGCTCCTCATTTCCTGATACATGTAAACAACAGAAACTCATAACTGCACCAATTGCTGAACAAAGACAGACCAATGCAGTTTAATGCATCGTTCATGCCACTTCTACACGGTTCTCCAATGAGCACATCAGGGCCCATACACTGCTCAGTATGTACTTGCTAAAAGACTGACCTCATTTGCTCAGATATTAAAGAAACCCTGCTAATTTCCCCCTCACAATCCAAGCACAAAAATATTCAGCTCTGCAAACAAGCCGAAACAGACCATTTGTGTGGAAGGCCTGAGTAAACCATGAATGTGACCCTATGTCCTAATGCAATGTTTGTCTGTCACTGTATATTCTGCAGTCTCTTTGTTCGGTTTTCAACTGTCTAGCCTATCCTTTGCTATGAAGACTCCTTTTCAACTCCGTGTAGCCTAGGATCAACGCCGACCGTCTCCTGGTAATGCCATTATTCTTTAGTGTTTATACCGTGCTTTCAGCAACGTTGGCAGCAAAGTTCAGGACATGAGCTGTATCATGTAAAGTGTCCTTGAGCTCGGGAAAGGCGCTATATAAATTAAACATATTATTTATTATGAGGAACGAGTACGTTACTGAAAATAAGGTCAGGTTTAAACCACTCGACTATTACTTGCATTTAGGTTAAAAAAAATTAAAATAAAAAATCAATACCGGGATGTGATGAAATTGAACTACAAGAACTAACCTGGCTGTTATTTTGTTGTGCTGAGCCTGGGGGAGGCACCGCCTTACTTGCTCTGGAGTTAAAAGTCATGTTCTCAGAGGGATACTCAGCCTCTGGCTCAGGCTGAGGCCAGAAGCTTTCAGAGTACACAGACCCCTCTTCATAGTACACACCCTCCTGCTTGGGGTAAAAAGAGACACAGGTCAACTCCTCCTGTACACAACACACAAGTCATATACTCAGGTTTACTGCACAAGCCTTGTTCATGTTCATCATTAAAACAAACAGTAAACAGATGGGACAGATGAATTAGATGCTGTATGTTACCATAGATTCCTGTGTACTCTCTTGCCCTCTTCTTTCCTCTTCAAACGCAAACACCCCACCATTGGTCTCTCCCCATCCTTCATCTTTTACCACTACTTCCTGTCCCCCAAGAACCTGAAAGAGAGACACGGTAAAGTGGAGCTGGCCACCAATAGAATAGAATAGAATAGAATAGAATTCAACTTTATTGTCATTACACGTGTATAGATACAGGGTAACGAAATACAGT
>JABJVR010049058.1:0-22839 GCA_025773905.1 Chitala chitala | reverse complement strand
CCCCCCCCCCCCCCCCCCCCCCCCCCCCCCCCCCCCCCCCCCCCCCCCCCCCCACCGGACACTGCACATGCTTTGCAGCGTTGGATGGACATTGGTTTTATTCCACACATCCACTGTGGAACAAGCATGTAAGAATGGGCCGTTTACCATTGTTACCTTTTACCAACTGCCACTGACTTTACATCCCCTCCTAAAAGGCTGGCTAGGTGCCGAGAATGGCTGGAACATGGTGGGGTTTTGATATCGGAGCGTGTGTTGAAGATGATACCGCTCTGCACCGTGAGCAGGAAGCAGGTTGAGACAAGGTGGAGGTACACACTAGGGAGAGAATGGCGGCAGCAGCAAGACGGAGTACGTGTGTGTGTGTGTGTGTGTGTGTGAGAAAAGGAGGGAGGCAGCAGCAAGGCGCAGCTGCAAGGAGTAAAAGGTGGTAAAAGAGGTCAAATACTGGGTGAGAGTGCAGGAAGGGTGGGCAAAAATGGCAGGACTGATGTGTGATAGAAGGATGTCTGCAGAGTTTACAAGACAGTGGTGCTGACAAAAAGACAGGAGGCAGAGCTGGAGGTGGGAAAGCTAAAGATGCGGAGATTCTTACTAGGAGTGACGAGGATGGACAGGATTATAAATGAGTATGTCAGAAGAACAGGGCAGGCAGGACAGTTTGGAGACAAAGAAAAAGGCGAGACAGATAGTTTGGGCAGGGGAGGGATGTGGGGTACACAGGGAGAAGAATGTTGAGAATGGAGTCACCAGGCAGGAAGGGAAGGGGGAGGCCAAGGTGGAGGTTTGTGGATGTGGTGGGGGAGGACATGAGGGTGGTGGGTGACAGAGGAAAATGCAGAGGAAAGTGAGATGGTGATAAACGATCCTCTGTGGCAACCCCTAACAGGAGCAGCTGAAGAGAAAAATTTTGTTTGCTGCAAAATTCTAACAGAAAATTCCACATCATTAACCCAAGCCAAATGAAAAACCTATGTAGCACCACACTTGAATATATGGGCGGCTGAAATCGGGCTTTGGGTTACATGAAGGATGCAAAAAAGGAACATGCACAGACATCACAAGGCCGAGTTTATACACAAAACCAAGAGTGTTGAGCATGCACACACATGCATGTCTGTAAAGACAGGCTATACAAGCCCACTCCAAGTGCTCAGGTGTTGAGCACCATCATAGCCTGGTGCTGAGCTACTTCCTGTTTGGTTTTTGGTACATATGCATTTCAAACTAAAAGGTGTGTTAAACTCACGTTAAGTTATTAAAATGGCAGACAAACGGTACACAAGAATACATTTTATTTGAGAATGTTAAAATATGTTCAAAAATTAATTGTACGAATTTTGAGATCTCAGTCCTTGAGAACATTTTTTTTTAAAAAAGTATTTGAAAATCAGACAAATGTTTAAAGCGTAAATGACAACACTGAAAATACACTACAATCATCCAGCAATAGGTTAACCTGGAAAAAAATTTGATTACGTAAAACAAAGAGCATATTTATAAATGAGAGTATGAGAAACAGTATTCACATTAAGGCATTAAGTTTTTTCTTCATTTAGAAATAGAGAACATTAAAACATTACGTTTGTGCGTTTGGATACTTATTTGCGCACACAGAAAATCAGGGCTTAGCAATTATTTTTTGCGGGAACTGTAGTATGGGAACATTCATACTGCATACAGGCTCTGCCCCTGTTGAGCTGGAAACACACTTATTACTTTCAGCTGTTTGCTGCAGAAAATCGACCATGCAAATATTACTTTAGAGAAAATTTGTCCGCTAAAGTATAGTCTATTACACATTTAACTTGAAATACATTAAAGACTGCACACCTTTTAAATGACTTCTGTGGTCAGTGTTACAAGTAAATTCATGCTGAAAGAAATACAGCATTTCTGAAATCTAACAGTGTGAATGTGTTTGGATCAGTTGTGCCCACGGCCAACAGCTGAGCACATCAATAACCACCATCCTGACTAGCACTCACACTGAAGCGATTCTACACACTCTGAAGGCCAGATCTGTACAGCTTTGCAAGGTGCCATGACGACGCTAAACTGTCCATCTACAGTATATTCATGATGTATTCAAGTTGTGTGTGCGCGTTAGGATGTCAGCTCTATGACACCACAAGCCCAAATAGGATTGTCTGCAACGCGGGAGCAGAAAACCACACAGAGCTGCTCTCATGCCTACATGGACACAGGTCCGAATGAGAGAGCGCGCACCCCAAGCCCTGGTCACTCACACATTCCTTATGCTAGTCGGCTCCGCCCTCATCGTGTAAAGCAGAGCTCGACTGCCCCCAAGGCGTAGCTGAACCAAACGTCCTCAAAGCATCTGACGTGCCCTGCAGTTGAGCTCCTCATAGCGATGTTACACACATTGCCTCTGCTCGTGCTGAGGTGCACAGCCTCTTCCTGCCTCGCCCAAGCTCAAGCCCCGTCTAGCTTTCCGCACGTAGACGCGTTTCGCTCAAGCTTGCTTGCAGCTGCACGGTAACTTTCCATTACAGCATCCACGTCAGGTACAGTGGATGACAACAGAATAGAAATAAACTTTTGTGTTCAGCAAGGTCATTCAAAATACATGCAAGCTTTACAAAAAAAAAAAAAAATTTAAATTATAAATTACATGTGCATTCCCATGATTCTCTGTTCACCATACTCCACCAAGTGTCATATGCAGGACAACCATGCTTCTTTTCAGAACATTAGCTCCGACATTCATTTTTGGGATCCAGAAGAACAGTTACTAAATCCATACAAAACGTGCATTCAAAAATTCAGTTATTTAGGTGAACAGCTTTTGTAAATATGGAAATTATATTTGGCATCATAGCCACTGGATCAGCTGAAGAGCCACACTTATCTAGAGCAGCCATCGTCCTGCCTAACTGTAAAACGCTTGTGGCAGACGGGGCAAGCGGGCAGTAGGAGTTCGAAGCCGGCCTCGAGCAGACAGAAGCAAGCTGGCACTACACAAGCAGCAAAGCTTAACCTGGACTCACTTCATTTCACCTTACACATAAAATTACAAGTTAATATTTTAAAAGGTGGTTGATGATACTGGCAACTGGGAAATACCCTGCTGGGGATGTTCAGTGTTCATGTGGGCTTTGCTGCCAGACCACCTAGCTGGTCTGCAGATGCGGCTCTGTTACAATGGAGCCAACAGTGGTGGAGCTGAAGAACCCATCCTCATCCTCCGAGCTGAGAGTCGAGGAGTCCAAGGTGGGGCACCGAAACTGCTGGACTTTTCTCCTGATAGGAGAACGCATTGCAAGTGAGCAACCAAGCAGGAAAAACCTGCAGTCAGAGCCACACACCTTAACACTTCTTATGACCGATGCTAATGTCAACACACTGATGTATTTACTGACTTTCCTGTTGCCTAACACACGATCTGCTGTATTCATGTTCAGAAATGTCCAGTTTTCAGGACAAATTTAAAGACACCGCATTCCAGAAAGTAGACACCTTGGATTATGCATGTTGCATATTACACAATCTTGAACTTCTGCAAATGATAAAAGTTTTACATATTAAGCTTCAAAGACAGAACGCACTCCCCCAATTCATGTGAAAAGGCAGGTGTGTGGCATCGTGCTGACCTGATGTCCGCCTCCAGGGCAGACACACGGGCTTGCAGCACCTCCTGTTGCTCCAGGTGCTCCTCGGCCTCCCTCACTGCCTTCCTGCGCAAGCCTTCCAGACGCTCCAATTCCCCCTCTTTCTCATCCAGCTGCCGCTTCAGCGCCTTCATGCGCAGTGCCATCTGGGGACACGGGGCGAGTCAGGTGACGAACGACACCCTGTGCCAGTTACATTATATCGAGGACGGTGCGGCGACACAGATCAAACACATTCTGGTCTGCATGAGAGCGTCTCCAGGTAATTAAGCCTCTTGCCTTTAATTCCTGTAAAGCGCCTTGAGGCAACTTGTTGCAAAAGGTAATGTATTAAAAAAAAAAAAAATTAATTAAATTTGCAACCTTTTCATTACAGGATGGCAACTATATTAACCGTGTTACAACCGTGTTACAACCAACTGCTTAGCAACACATTTATGAACAGAAGTGAATGGGCGCGCTCAGGGCCCTACAGCAGAGAGCCTGGTGTGTGTGTGTGTGTGTGTGTGTGCACGCGCAGGGCTCTTACCTGGTCTCTCTGCTCAGAGTACCGATGTCTCTCCTCATCTAAAGCAATGTTCAGCTCTTTCAGTTTCCTCTCCATGCGACGCTGAGCAGACTGCAGACTACTCTTCTCCCTGAAAGAGACATAACACAGCTTTGCAACTTCTGCCACAAGCAGAACCCATGCATGCAGGCGCGCGTGTGTGTGTGTGCGCGCGCGAGACATGCATGCGCACGTGTGTAGTGTTGGTACCTCTCCTCGCTGTGCAGCCGTTGCTCTAGCTCCTGCACCTTGCTTTCCAATTGGGAGGCCCCAGGGAGGACTCGTGGTGCGTCTCTGACATCCTCCAGCTGAGCTTTCAGATCCTTTACCTAAGAGACAGACAGCCACCTTTACACAGAGTCTTGAGCATTAGTCCAAGTGACACATCATGAAGTTTATGCAATGCAGAATTAAAACCAGTTAAAATCATTACTGCATATTCATTAGTTTTTATTATTGAATGAGTTGTCTGCATATAGCATGTTCCATATAGCATGTTCCATAGTACTGGGCCATTTTACAGCATCTAAAACATAGCAGAGCAGTGCCCATTGGGAAGGGACGAGGAAAAAAAAAAAATGGATAGAAGAAACAACTTTAAATGAAATTAAAAGGCAGGGAAATACCACACCTGTCTCTCCAGCATGCTCTTATCCAGCTCCAAGTCTTGAATAGAAGATCTCTCCTGCATCAGCTCTGAGCGGAGCTGGTCTACCTGCACAGAGAGCGGGCTGTGTCAGACCAGTCCCCCTCGCAGGCCACGGCAGGAGGTGGGTGTCCAACTTCCTACCTGGTCACGGCTACGATTAACGCGCTCGTTGAGCAGTTCTACATTGCCTTTCTCCTCATCCAGCTCCAGCTCCAGGGTCTTCACCTTGTCCTGGAACATGAGCAGGGCAGCAGCACCAAGTTCAGACCTTCATATCTGGACCACTACATGCTTCTAGACCTGTTGTATTTAACCTTTTTAATTAACTAGGCCACTATATATAAAATTTGGGGTGGTATTTTAGAAACATACTGACAGTGAAATAATATGAAAGTGTTCTAGTTATATACTTTAAAAACTGAAGTGATGCATGCAAGTTATAATCTTCACCTTAATGTCATCAACTGTGAATCCAGTCAAAGTTGTGTGTTTAGAAATAAAGTACAGGAATTCTGTACTGCGATAAACATGAATTCTGTACTTGCCTTTAATAGTCTTGTAAACAGTGTAAAAAGTAAATGCTTCACTTCTAAATAAGGACCAGTAATCATGGTTCCTTTGTTATATACTGTACCTGGAACTATAGCAACATTAAGTTCAGGCAAAATAAAGCAGCCAAATAAAAGGAGATGAATTACAAAAGAACAAAATGTTTCAGCTTGTTTCTGTTTGCCTGGTACCCTTGTGCATCGTATAATACCCTGGTGTTTGTCAGCTATGGTGCAGGCAGGTTACAAACAAAAGTTTAAGTCAGTTACACACTTATGCGGTTGCCACACCTCCTTGCTCAGCTTGCCTCCAGACCTCCGATGTCTCTGGCCCTGTCGGACACCGAGGCCCTCCTTACCTCCAGACCTCTGATGTCTCTGGCCCTGTCGGACACCGAGGCCCTCCTTACCTCCAGACCTCTGATGTCTCTGGCCCTCTCCAACAGCAACGTCCTCTCCAAATCTAGCTCCTCCTCCACGTGCTTCAGGCGGTTGCCGAACAGCTGTTTGTCCAGCAGGGCGCTTTCTCTCTCTTCACTGCACACCAAGAGCTCCTTCTTCAGCCGAGACACCTGGAGCCCAACCGTCATCATTAAAGCCCCTCGCCAACACATGGAGGAATCATTCCCACTCCTACGTTGCAGTAATACATCCTACAAGTGTTCCCCTCCGCACCAGCTTTCACGCTGCCGGGATGCAGCCTGCATACGGTTTTTGTCCATCTTAGTGCTCATTTCCTCCACTGACTAACGGTGGCAGACACAGAGCACAGGAGCACTAGGGCACACAGTGTACTACTCCAGTCATTTACCCACACAAATAGGTTTATGTGCTTGTCTGATAGGTACAAGGCTCAGAACTACACTCAAGTACAAGAATATTATAATATAATATTATGCATACATGCTATGACCCAGATACCTCACCAAACATGGCAGGAGAATACTCCCCCATTTCTCCTGTGTTTTCTCACTATCTCTGGAGCCACCCTCACCTCTTCCTGTAGGCTTTTGACCAAGGCCTGTCCCCGCTGTATTTCGGCCAGCCGCTCTTTGGCCAGCCTCTGGGCCTCCAGCACGTCCTTGCGCGAACGTTCACGGAGCTCTTCCAACTGGCCCTGCAGGCCCTGCACCCCCTGGCGTGAGTCTGCACTCAGCTGCTCCATCTGGAGGGACGCACAGTAAGCATCACGTGTTTAAAAATTGTTTTCCTGAAGGATGCAGGACTGCAAAGCACACACGTGTGTGTAAATGCACACACACAAACCTCTTTTGTGAGTTTGTCCAGAGCCCTGTCCAACAGTCTCTTCTGCTCCTCCAGGTCAATCTTGCCCCTCCGCAGCATCTCCCTTTCTCGGTCCCGCTCCTCTATTCGACGGAGCAGCTCCTCGCGCTCCTGCCCCAGACGGACCGCCGCACGCCGGCTCTCCTCTAGCTGGGCTCGCAGGCTGCGGTTCTGTTCCTCCAAGGCCTCCTCTGTCTCGGAGCTCAGTGACACACTTGACTGTAGTCTTGTCTAGAAGCATAATTTAAGGTGTGTATAACACACTGTACAAGTTAAGTATGAGAACATCTACATGAATGTATGGATGTTCTATACCTTTAATTGCACGTACCATCTATGAAATTGTGCATGTAATTAAAAAGTATTAAGTAACACTAGTGAAAGCAGAGCACCTCCAGCCGTCCAAGCCTCTCCCTGAGCCGTGCGTTGGTCTCCTCCAAGCCCTGCTGGGTCTCCTTCTGGGCGAGCAGGTCCTTCTGTGCGGTTGTCAGCTGGTCCCTGAGGGCCTGCAGCTCACGTTCGCTGGTCGACAGGCTGTCCCTCAGACGCTCCGATTCCACCTGAACAGCACCCAGCTCCCGCTGCTCTAGGACCTGGGCAGCACAACACAAAACACAGCGGCAGAAGAACAAAGGTGAAAAAGCAATGGCACACCGCTTACAGGCAGATGGGATGGAGCCATTCAGCACAGCTACATGTTCTCACTCTGGCTTTTGTCATTTACATGTTTGTGAATATACCTGCTTTGGTTTCTCTAGGGCCTTTGCAAGTTCTTTCTTCTCTCTCTGCAACTGGTCCTTCAGCCTGTCAATCTCAGATTTCATCTCAGTTTCCTGGTCCTGACTGGACTTCTTCAGAGATGCAAGTGCTGCATTCTTCTTCTCTAGCTCCAAACGGGCCTGCTTCAGATCCTGAGGCAGGGAGCACATGTGACCACACAGGAGAAGGTTTTCAGATGGGCAAGTATATGGAAACTGGATCAGCAGGTGGCATGTAAACCTGGTGTCTTTGTCTACAACCAGTGTGGAAATGTTCAGTTACATACAGAATATAGCTAACTGGGCTGACTTAGCAGAATTGACATACTGATACAAAAATGTCTGAAGTCTTGTTTTATTTTCTACAAACAATGGTTTATATTAAACCAAATTTATGGAGCAATTGACGTGGTGAGGGAGGTGTTAACTGAAAATAACTAATAAGAGCAAACACAAATGTGTAAAGTGAAAGACTACTTAACAGCTCAGAACTGTCTGTGTATGTGTCCATACTTGTCCACATGTATGTAATTTGTGTGTATATGAACCCAAAGTGTGTACTGCACACAGGTACGTGTCTGTCACCTGTATGTTGTTGGACATGCAAGTCACTGAAGCACGTTACCTCTTGAAGTGCATTTGCATTATTAAGGTCAGGAATTTGCTTCTTCATGGCTACCAGTCTTTCCTGCAGGTCCTTCAGTTCCTCCTCGAACTCATCTTTATCCAGCTGTGCCTGCATCAACCTGCAGAGCACGACAAACCTCGGATGTTGCACCTACAGACCTCGCACAGGGCTTGCATCAAGCTCAAGCTATCATTGATGGTCAAGAACCTCCCCATCATGAGGTGTGTAGCACCTCAAGAACATACGACAGGTATCCTTTTTGTACGAGGAGAGAAAATGCAGAACTACTTATTAGGTTTTAAGAACATTGTAAATTCCACAGGAGAAAGTCAACAGCTAATCTACAGGCAAAATTATTCTAAATTTTACGCAGTGCCTCACAATGGCTTGTAGCAGTATTGCTCCTACGTTACCAAAAAGTTGTACAAAAAACAAAAAGAAATGCATCAACGCAAATTGTAAAAACTGTACAGATCTTTTAAAAAAAAAAAAAAAAAAAACCTTTTGTCAAACTCAAAATATAAAGCAAATACACAGAGCAAATGTAATAACGTGCACGTGAGATGAGAGATATGCGGCACTGAAGGCTGCTGGGTGACATTTGTACAAGAGGAGAACTCACTCCTGTTTAGTGCTGAGAAGCTCTTCTTTGGTGGAGTCAAACTGCGCCCTCCAGTGGCTGCTCTCATCTCTGCACGCGTTTAGCTGCTGCTGCAGTGACAGCACACTAGCGTTGACCCGCTCACGTTCTGCCTCGATGCTGAACTGGGACTGTGGCGGTAGGGAAGGTGGCTCGTGTAAAGACAGGCATGCCTTACGCGTGGTGTTTCAGCAGAACCCTTAAGCAGGGTGAACACTTTGTACTCCTCTTCAGGCCAAGCACTTGTGACACCATGTGTACCTGGGTGACCTCCTCCATGGTGCTCCTCAGCTTCTCTATATCCTGGCTGTACTGCTCTCTCAGCGCCTCCATGTCCTGGTCGTGTGAGGCCACCTCGTCCTTCAGCACCCCCTTCAGGGCAGTCAGTTCCCGCTCACGCTGCCGCAAAGTCTCCTCTTGTCGCCGGTGCAGCGCTGTGAGTTCAGCCAGGGCAGTCTGAACCGATAGCAGGTCCTGGGGATGGAGCAGAGAGAAGAAAAAATAAAAAAATTAAATAAATAAATAAAATACTGAATTTCTTTCCCACTCCTCCACTTTCTTTTTTTAAGCACAAGTGTGCTTTTTTTTTTTTCTTCCTCTCCATAGTACTTTAGTAATCCCAGAGGGAAATTACATCTCTGCATTTAACCCACCCCTTGGGCGGAGCAGTTGGCAGCCACATGTGGTGCCCGGGGAGCTGGTGTTTGAGTGTCACGCTCAAGGACACACCTGGCTGGGCTTTAAGCCAGGAGACTTCCACATCTCGGCCTGATGTTCCATCCACTGAGCCACCAGGGCCCCAATGAAGTTTTCAAAATTTATTTTCAGCTCATGCACTGGCAGTAGACATCTGTGAGTGATCAAGCATCACTGAGCCGCATGTGGGATGTAGCTGAATGCATGATCTCCACTGGCATCCTGTTACGTACAGGCCTGATTAAGGTTCTGTTACTAGCATAGAAAAGTGTCCTCAGCTTCAAATCAACTAGATGTCAATTCCAAAATCATCATCGAGTGCCATATTTGTTCTACATGCGCACTGTGCTACAATCAGATAGATGGACCTGAAGTGGCCCTGCACAGAACACATGGCTGTTTGTGCTGACACTTTACAGCAAAAGTACATGTGCAAGTGAGGAAACACTGCCACTTATATTCTCATTCTCACTCATCACCAGACCAGAAATCCAGGAAACACCCTCCACTTTCCCCCTCCTCAAATAAAATTAAACACCAAAACCTGCAGTTTGCAGTTTTAGTTGGCCAACACATTCCAGACTACCTGGGTTTCAAAGTCCATTCCTTTTTGGGTTTTGGCTACATTAATAGGTCACAGAGCACTCTTTCATTTTGCATATTCTAATTTTCCCGATGGTGCTGCTTTGTGTGAAGGCAGTACGGACGTGTTCAGAGCGATGTACAGCAGGGAGGAGGTACCTTCTGTGAAGCCTCACTCTGGTCATGTCCTTCAGACATCTGCCGGAGCTCCTCCTGCAGCTCAGCACGCTGGTCCTCCAGAACACGGACCTTGGCCTCTGCCTCTTCTCTGTCCATTCGGAGCTGCGTCATTCTGCATCAGAGGGGACAGATGAGGGTCCCTGTGGAACACGCATGCTGCTGGGACACTTACTCCGTGTGGGTCCCTGTGGAACACGCACAGCCCACACACTGCTGGGACACTTACTCTGAGTGGGTCTCATGAAGCTCAGCCTTCTTCCTGTCCAGCTGTTCCTGTAGCTGCACGTTCTCATCCAGACAGTCTTCCAGTTCAGCTTTGAGGGCTTCATCAGCACCATTTTTCTGGCTCTAAAACACATGCAGGGAAGCACGTTCACACTTTAACCTTACACTCGCTTCTTACACAGGGGAGTACAGACCACTGCCCGTTTGGCCCACTTCAGTGGATTATATAAAGCGCACACACGCATGCCACTGTAAACACAGAAAACCAACCCAAACTAGAACACTACCAGAACATAAGATATGAGTTAGCTTACTGAACTCTACCTACATGCTGAGAAGTTACCTACACCTTTAAAAAAAAAAAAAAAAAAAAAAAAAAAAAAAAAAAAAAAAAAAGACAACTGCATGACTGTTGGTGTGCATATCAAAACCTACATATATGGGTTGTTTACTCCCCCCCCCTTAACACATCAACTTCAAGGACAAAACGTTAACTTGCTGCCTGATATGTCCCACCCACATCCAGGTGCCAGTGGCAAGACAACAAGATAATGTTATTCCCTTCACCTGTCAGTGTACATTTTGCGCACAAACAGCATTTCAGCCCTACAACACAAAATGTTCCCATTACAATATTTCATTAGCAAAATAAATTAATGACCAAGAAAACAAGAAAATATGCTGCTTGGTGAAAACATTCTGTGTCCAAAAACAACAAAAAATGTGCTGTGCTTTGACTTGTTACACATGAGCCTTCCCTCTTAACCTAATTATACATTATTACATTGTGGGGAAAAAATAAAATTAAATTCAGCCATCTATAATTGACATTTCAAATTTAAAAAAAGTTACATAAAACAATTGTAAATTCTTTTGAATAATTTTCTTGTGATTAATTCTTCTGCCAACTCACTGCAACAAGTTAATTTGTGCATCACGCTTTCAGTATGAAAGGTATGTGTTTACCGGCAGCGAACCGGTTTCAGCTGTCCCTCAGTGATCACTTTATCTAAAGTATTAACAGAAAAGACAATTTCACTCTAATTACTTTGAAAAATATTCCATCCAAGACTGTTTTAGACTTTCGTGACATTTTTTATGTGAATGCAAATCGTTTGGTGTGCGTGGCCCAGTGCAGTAAAAAAGTTCTACATTCTACACATTTCATATAGGCAATTCCCAGAAAAGACCTGCTGTGAGCTCATAGCAGAAAAAGTACATACTTCCGTCCTTCCTTCCTTTCTTTCTTTCACAGGTTCTGTTACTCTTGGGTATTTTATACAAATGAAGCCATTAACAGACTCACACTATAAAGTGTATTTTTCAAGGTCTATGTCACATCCGGGGCATGCGTCAGAGAACCCATATTCAAAAGTAACACACAGTGTCAATTGTAGCTCTTTCTAATACAAATAATGAAAACCTGACAACTGATCAGAAAAGCAGCAGGACCTGTACTTGTTGGGTTTGGAGTGTCTCAAAAATCAAGCCGACTTTGTACTTGAGGGATGAATCACTTTCACTGGACCTGGAAACGGGATAGAGGACGCAACAGATGTGAGACACGTAGAACGGAACTGAAGCAAGGGGGATTAACAGCCACGGTGCAGATACACAGAAGTAGATGCTTATCAGAGCAGAAACAGGATCACACTTTCTTTGGGCTATCTCCATTTGGAATTGAAGGTTCCACAGAAATGGGCAGACCACTTCCATCAGTCCACATTTAAAGCTGCTGTTCACATACATGCAAAGGGATTCACTGGAAAATGCAATAAACGCTTTTTTCCCCAATTTTGTTTCCTACCTGAAATTTTGCATTACACAATAAAAGTTCAGAGTTTTGCTTAGCCAATAGATGGATGAGTTAAATCACCATGTACTTAAAATACCTTTATATTTACACAGCTCCCCCTGCACTACCTACCCTCCCCTTTTCAGTTACTACTTCAGTGATCTACCTGTGTTTTGTGTGTGTGTGTGTGTGTCAGTTTTGAACTCCAAGAAGCATAAGCAGGACAGAAGCATACAAGAATTTATTGCATCTTTCTGGACATGGCAATGAACCTGGATCTGCTCAGCCATCACCTTTCTTCCCCAGTTAGTCCACGCCGTGTTAAAGCCCTCCCCGCCCTGTGGCGTCTCACCTCTGCAGTCTTTGGAGGACAACATAAATTTCATAGTACTGCATTTATGAAAAACAAAGTGGGGGGGGGGGAATCAGTAAAGAAATTGCAGGTGTAAAAATCACGCAAATGTCATAACCTTGCTGACATTCACACCCTCCGCGTTATTGCTGCATTGTTGCATAGTTACTCTGGTGTTTCTCAAACATTTCCAAGCCTTTTCCTTTTTAAAAAAGCACTTCATTGTGTCCAATTTATGTTAATTAGCACCCAGGACACTAGGGGAAGCTGGTATGGTGGCTTAAGTAATGGCTAAGGTGATACGGTTATACATCTATGACTGATGTTAAATGTTTGTATGTATTAAACCCCTCCCGAGTTACCCATCGCTCGCTCTACATTCACTTGCCATCGGTCACAACACACTTGCCAGTATATCCAATTAGAGATATGAATTATAAAGCGGTTTTCTGCAGTGTTCATTATGTTATGGCACAGCGGTAACAGTTCATTTATGGGGAAATTAGCATTAAAAGTTAGAAACATTCGTTTCAACACTTACTACAATTTAACGTGCCAAAAATCCAGGATACCTATACTGTATATACTTTACTCACTCAAAAAGTGATTCCCCCTCCCACAAGTTTTTCAGATGTCATAAAATCATTTTGCCATAAAGTCACAGGCATTTGAACAAATTACCGACAGAGATCCTCACTGTATAATGTATTTACATAATCCATCATATCACCTCACTGTCAACTCATAATGCTACATCCACCCATTTAAGAAACTCTAACTACTGTTACAAAACGTGAAAACAAGACATTTCTTGGCAAAGTCGAAGAGAGTAACACGGTAAATGTTTGCTACACATCTTTTCGATTACATTACCCTTCTCTTAAGATACTGTAAACCACTTGTTTCCTTTGGTCATCTTCACTGGGTCTCTCGACATTTTGACCTTGGTCCTTCAAGAGGTCAGGAGTTGCCTTCAAACAAAACACAACGTAAAAGATCATTTGAAATAAATGGCTGACAACTCAGCTGATGTTCTGTACAAATGTGTGGCAGTTTGCTACCCATCAGCTTACCTGCATCTCTTTCACAACAGGCTGCACCTGTTTTGCAAGGGGCCTGCTTGCCAGCCTAGAAACAGGCTTGGAAGGAGAAGGTACTGGCTTAGCAGCTGGGCCTGAGCTCCTCCCCAGGCTGCTGGTGGAGGATGCAGAAGAAGCTGACAGAGACATGTAAGGGTGTGGGGTACTTTGCTCATGGCTTGTAGTCACAAAACTAGGAGTAGACTTGCGTCGCTGACCAAAGTCCTGCACTCCAGCGCGGTCCTTAGCTGTGCCAGCGTTGCCACTACCATCAAATTTACTAATAAGTTTATTAATGGGACCGAGAGAATTGGTGTCTACTGTTGAGATGGGATCCTCTAGATAGTCAACAGGTGGAGGGGGGTCTGGGAAGGAGTCCATGGACAAACCGTGACTGTCTAGCTCCTCGCCATTCTGCACACTGCCTTCACTTTTCCCTGCCTCCCCTGTTTCTCCCCCCATCAGGTTGCCACTGCTTCCAGACCGGCCATCGCCAGGAGGTCTGCTGCTCAACGGTGCGCTGATGATTTCACTCGCGCCATCCTGCAGCAATAAAGAGTCCTGGGAATGACCCCGCCGCAGGAGCTGGCTCTCGGAGGCAGAAGCATATGGATTCTGGGGCCATTTTTCTCGCTCTTCTTCCCCATTCTTAAAGCTTGATTGTGGTGCCTTTAACTGCACCCCATACGAGTCACCTTTCTCACCCTCTTTGAGAACAACATAGGGCTGCCCCGATACCCCCTGCACTCTGACAGCCACACCATATTTGGAGGCCAAGTTGCTAGAGGTGCCTTTGATCCTACCTCCCTGAGGGACCCCTCCTGTTTCATGCAGGTCCTTGATAAAGCGGATCTGGACGCCATAGTCCAGAGGCACCTTCCTATCCACAGACAGTGAGCTCATCTCTATTTGGTGCTTATGGGGCCAAGGTTGTCTGTGGGAAGAGGAGAGAGAGTCACATTCTGTTAGTTCCATGGAGGCAGCTATGCAAATCAAACACCGTGTACCACCTCATAGCGTCAAGATAAACTCTATGAGAAGTATTATGAATAGTTCTCCGGGAAAGGGTAGGGGATTTGAAAACCACAGTTTTCATGCATGCTGCAATGCACACCACCCCCTCAAACTAGATCATGTGTGCATAGTGATAAACTAGAAACAACTCAATTATACATCACATTGAAAGCCTACACCAAAGTTCAATGCAACCCATGATTTTGGTAGGGGGAAAAAAATAAATAAATAAATAAATAATACAAGTGAATGACACATTAACAAACTACTGCAAGTATAGATATCACACTGTTGTTCTTCAATTCTAGATTAATCAGTAACTATGGCATAGTTTATTTAGTGTTGTAAAAAAAAAAAAAAAAAAATCCCCTGCAGGATTTAGGGTCCTATATCCTGGACACAACGTCATAGGTAAATATAGAAACAGATTAATATTAATTAATAATTAATAGATTAATTAATAGATTAACAGAAATTGCATTCGTTCATAACAGATGTTATAACAGAAGGCAACACACCAACCGTTTTATTCGTCATGACTACCAGTTGCAAAAAAGGTAATGTTTTGCATTCCTTCTTTATAAATGACAACTGGTATAATACTAGTCATTGAATTTGGTTACCTGGCTGGCAGATAAAGCAATTCAGAGTAATATTCAAAAAAGCAAAGATTTAAACGTAGATCTTGTTTCAATGGGGGGGGGGGGGGAATTGTACATGACCCTAAACAATAGACACAGCACCATTTCATTTAACAAATCTGATGTAAACAAAATCAAAATGCAACCTCTGTCTTCAAGCTTTAATGAAATCAAGCTAAACCTTACCCTTGTTAAAAAGGTGTAACATTTTCACTAACCAAGACACCATAATATCAAAGGACGGACAGAAGGATCACTGAATTTTAAAAGCATGCAGTATACATTCATAGTCTCAATAAGTACCAGTTTATTCTGTAATGTTGGCATTCCCAGGAGGGGTTGGGCAGCCAGTCCACCTTGGGCCCCCAGAGGTTTTTTTCCCTCCACACTGAGGAGTTTTTGGTTCCTCTCCTCTGCTGTTGTCTGGCTTCATTTGTATTTCTTCCTACTGCTGTTATTCTGTAACATCTGCAATTTCTTCTGTAAAGCACTTTGAGGCACATTGTTGTAAAAGGCGCTATATGAAAATTGAATTGAACGAAACTGGCAGTTTTATTCATTTGCAAGCTGCATACACTCAGAAGCTGTTTGCTAAGTAGGAGCGGCAACATGAGTCAGCAGCCCATGTGTTACTAGTAGTATGAGCGCGAGGTGGTGGGACCGTTCTTAAAGCCACTGTCCACATCATGCAGAACTAAGGCAACTGAGCTAGGAACTTAGGCAGGGCATGTGATCAGTTGAACTATGTATCTTAGTCACTTGGGTAGTTGTGATGAAACCTCGTACCATCAACATTTTTTTTCCCCCCTAAACAGTCTCGAATGTTTTGTTTGTATCCAGTGTTTATCTGACAACTAAACAGTTCCTTAAAACCCTATCGCAGAATAGTATGCAACTTGATATCATCTGAGCAGCACTTGTAACCGAGGGCATTTTAGCGGACAGAGTCAGGCAGGCTTTCCCAGCCAACATTTTAAACATGCCTATCAAAGATCTGACGTGGGCACAGTTTACAGTAAAAGTAGGATTCCTTCCAAAAAAGAGAAAATGTTTCCTTGTAACACCAAGTGCAAAAGCCAAACAGTGGCTTGTCGGTGAAACTGGAAAACTGGAACTTCTACATACACAGGGAGACAAGAAAAACTAGAAGGCACCTCTGTAACGCGAGAATGTTTGCATGAATACGAGCCAAGCTGGTTTATCCAGGCATGGCGGGCTGCACAGCCTTGTTATTACAATGTGACAAAGCAGAATTCAGACGGCCCTGCAGCTGTCACTACTGCTGACCCTCGGCCACTGCCCGCCAATCATACACCAGCTCCTGCAGCCACCAGTGCGGTACTACCAGCCTGCTAGCACTCAGGCTACAATTAGCACAACCCATTAACATGCTATTAAAAGCACGTCATATGTGGAGAGGTCCACAGTCTGCCCACACTGTAAACTTTCACACCGCCTCACCAAATCCACAAGTTGTGACCATTTCCAAAGGGTAGGCATTCGATCACCTCAGTCAACTTTTAGTCAGATTTTCTCTTTAGTATTAAACACAAAAAAGAAGACCAATACCAGGTGTGCAAGAAACATTTTAAATGACCATACTGGCTTTCATAATTACTTAGGTTTGATGACAAATTTTTATTTTGCTCAATCCATGTGCTGTTGAGCACAGTGATACAAAAGCCACCATTAGTTTTTTGCAATTATTTAAAACATAGAGTAATTTATTTATATATATATATATATAAAAAATAAAATAAAACACAGCTAAAGCTACAGCTGCATGCACTGAAGTAGGTCATCTTCCTGGAGTGCTACTCTACAGGAGTGAGACAGTTCCGCATGGCTGAGTCACCATGCGACATCTTTGGAGTATATGGTTACAAGCTTCCTACTGTTAATCATGGGAGTCATGCCCCAAAAAAAAAAAAAAAAAAAAGTTTAAAAATCCAAATGTGTGAGAGAGAGAGAGAATTATTATAATATGTACATGTGCACTGGAATTGCCCACATTTTTCTCCATGCACGTGTGCGCGCGCGCGCACACGCACACACACACACACACACAAACTGATATGTAGACCCCCCATTTACATTACTAATCATTCTTCAAACCTGTGTATATTACAAAAATTGAAAACTTATCTAAAAATCTCAAACCAACTTTCCCAGATATCACAAAAGTACAGTAAAATAGCTATATAATTTAAATCAGAAATTGATACAATACATTAACACTTCAAACTATTTAACAAGCTTTAATGAAAAGTTACAGTATTCATGAATTCACTGCAAATTTTGGTGGGTGGAACTGCTTTGGTTACATTTGTTTACATGTACACAACAAACAGAGCGAACACAAGACAGGAAGTGGGCTGGGAACCTCTGATGGTACACTAGTGCCGACTCAACTTCCACATGTGCTCAAATTTTCTTAGATAGGGTTTGGATAAATTTTGTTTTGCCAGTTTTTAACCTAGAGAATTTGCCTTACTAAAGACAAGAACCTGAAAGCAGTTTAAAAAACTAGATTAAACAAAATTAAGAACAAATCAAAATCTGATCTCAAAAGATGCCTGTGTATTTGGCTGAAAAACATCAGCTGATGTTTTTCAGATAAATACACAGGCATCTTTTGAGTCATAAATAGTGAATATGATTTTATATATTACACACACACAAATTATTAATAAAAGGATACTGGTAATTGCCACAGATTTAATGTCTGTGCATTTCCTGACTATATAGTAAACACTACCAAACCAGCAGCACATGAATTACACTAAAGTGAACCAACACAAACTTTGAGACTGCAGGGCAAACCTTCCGGTGCACGTCGTTTAGCACCCTACAACAGCACTGGCTGACTAGCCCCTTGGATCCACTTCACACCACCGGTTGTTCTGATCCTCTCTGCTTTTAAACATTAAATTGAAAACCATCATTTGCCAATAAGAGGAAAACCAAAAAATTCCCCTAAAGATCTTCAGATGTTTTCAAATACAAAAGGAAAAAGAACCATTATTTTGTTTCCAAATGGAAAAAGTCTTCTCCGTATGCCACACAAAACAGGCCGACAGGCATAGTATGGGTGTTTCTGTGGGGTTAGAAAACAAGACAACCTAACGAGGCCAAAATATTGAAATACGACTGACAACTCTATTTAATGCCTTAAAATAAGCCAGCACAACACTTACAAATAAAACGGCAGGCACATCAACAATATCAGAAACACTTCAATCCATCTAGATTCAGAAAGCGTTCAGACTGTACAACTGCAATTTTTTTAGTTTGGATTTTAGAAAGTTTAAAAACAGAAACTAATTCGGCAAAGACATCCCGGTGTACATGTCTTAAAATAAGTCCCTCTAGAGTTTTATGTTGTTGGAGTTTTGATGTAGGTTTTCAAAAGTGTGCAGTAAAGAAGGGCTACAGAGGAAAAAAAAAAAAAGAGCTATATTAAAAAATAATAAAATAAAGAATAAATAAAAGTTTAAAAGGCACCGGGATACAGCATGTTCTGCCACAACGTAACGACTAATCATACATTAGTACTTGTCTGAGGTACACATAAATCATTTATCAAGTACGGACAATGTTCGATAAAATTTTGTACGATCAAAGTATCATGTCTGGCAAATTAAAAACTGGTCAGTCGTACCAATGAAAACGATAAAACACTAATATTGCGAGCCTACAACAACAAATCGGTAACAGGACCACCTCTCCTCAGCCTGCTGTTGCGACATCCCCGATTTGCGTCCCGGTATCGGTACAAGCCGAACTCGGTAACTACCGGTGTCCGGGCGAAAGGACGCCATCGGCAGGTGATCTGCTGTTTATCCAGCACATACAGCCAGAAGTGCATAAACCGATGCGGTTATTAAGGGAAAAACACCCCCTGCGTCCATTACAGCAAGGTGAACGAAGGCAACCTAATGTGTTTGTGAGAAAGCAATGCCGAAGTAAATGTAAATCAAAAAATAATCATATCGCTCCAAATGCAAGCACGAAAATCCATTACGCAAGTATAGTTTTAAAGAAACAAAACCATCACTTATTCAAAATGTCTACATCACGACCATCTCTCATTAGGTTACATCAACAGGTGTTGCACCTGCATGCTTGCTCGGCAGCTTTACTTCTAGGACTAGTCCAACCATCCTCAAAATTATTAAAATATTATCGATTTCAGTTCCTTTGCACGAAAATTATCGTCAATTTTCAAACAAACGCAGACAGCCTAAAACAGCCGGGGTTTGTTACTATACCTGTGTATTAGTTCCAGACCCACGTATTTATAGGTCAGTGAGCTGCTTAACTTGCAGTGTGTAAGTCCTCCTTCTTTACACACACTTAACTTACTTCAAAGGCCGCTTAATATCACACTTATGACAGACCGGTGCTACAAACGGAAAACCAACATTATCTAGCAAGGCAAACTAAAGGTGCCCTGGCTATGTAAGCTGTTGCACTGTGGATGCCCTGCCTTTGTTCCGCCTACAGGGGTGTGTTTGGCTGAAGATCTGGAGGCGGTGCGTCCCGCTAAAGGTTTTCATCAAAGCCGGTCCGGCAGCTCGGACATTCACCGTGACTCACGCAGCCCGGCTCTCCAGTTGGGTTCTTACCCGTCAATCACTTCATATCACATGCATCCGACAGTTCAAACAAAGCTGGTGCTGCATTTTTAAATAAACAAGGAAACTGGGAACGTGAAAGATCGCAATATTAATGTGTTGTTTACAAAAAGAATAACAAGACGCAGTTTATACAAAAGGATTTGCCTAGGATGGCTGTTGGGAATGGGACACGTTCTGAAAAATTTATAACAATTAATATACAGCAAGCATATCTACCTGTTTCGAGTGAGACGTTATTATTAGAAACTTAAGAGGCTCACACACCACAAGGGGGGCCCCAAGGCCACTGCTTATGCCTTGACCATGCACTAGCTATGCATTACAGAAAACTGATGGGTGGATTATATACACAATACACACACACAGAGTTGCAGATTAAATATTAAAACATACTCAACCTTTCTTCTTTTGAAAATCCATTGAAAACATCTCATTTGTGTCAACCACCTTTCCCATGTAAAGTACCCCTCTAGGAGGGCGTCTAAATTGCTATTGATACCATTTCATACGTCGAATTGCAATGTAACGAGGCTTAATAACACAATTTTTATGCCAACAATGTCATCAGATGTGATTTGTCAAAAAAAGCATAGGACAAACATATGTACAAAAAATTATCCTTTAATTGGGGGTAGCTTCTCCATTGCAGAGACCCAGCACATCACATGGCACAATACAGATATCAGTACAAAAAAAAAAAAAAAAAAAAACCCATTTGCTTAAAAACAAGATCACTTTGACAGAACTGTGGGGAAAAATGTTACACTATCACATAATCTGTATCTGCCCAGCATAATCATGTCTTTTTGCAGCTTCCAGTACATATTAGACAAACATCTGCTGGCGACTGCACTGAATGGTGCAAACACCGTACAATTAGTTTTATACAATAACACCCTGCTATACGATGTAATGCATAAAGCATTTAATACAATGCTGTCGAGTGTCCAGTGAATGAACAAAGTCTTAAGTGTCCATCTGAATATATCAATTTTTCTTGCAACCCAGCAGATATGAAAAAAAGACTAAATATTCATATGTACATATTTATACAGTGCTCTCTCTCTCTGGCAGACAAACTGGAGGTCTGTTGGACACAGAGTACAGCTTGGAGGAAGGACGTTTTTTCTCGTGGTGTGTGGCAAGTTGGTGGATGTAGCAGAGGGACTGTATAGACCGTAATCAGATGTACCGTGGTGCAGCTGGAGCAGTCACAGCTGGTGTGAGGTAGCGACTTGGTGATGCCCCTGCTGGTTAGGTCATCACACGCAGGGAGATGGAGAGACAGCTCAGTGGTGGTCAACAACCTGCATTCACAGGCCAAGATGGGTGCTAACAATGCAGTTATAAGGTAACAGAACAAGTGTGGTGGATGATGGTTATTCAACAAATATATATTTAAAAAAAAAAAAAAAACACACACACCACAAAAGCTCCTTTCATTTGATATGGCAACGTGCTGCGATGCACCTGCTGTCAGCCCTCGTTGGCAGCCACCAGCTGACCCAGGCCCTGCCTCACGTACACTGGCTGAATTTCTTTCGTTTTGAAGCAGAAATCGCAGGCCCAGACGGCAGCGCTCTCACGTGTCAGTAGCCCATAAGCTGGCTCTGTCAGGCCTGTGCAGTCCCGGTGGAACCACCGCTGGCACGAGGCCTCGCACAGGATGGCTTCCTGGTCATCGTGCACCTCGGACAGGCAGAAGCCACACGGAAAGACCATGCCGCCACTCAACTTCTGAGGTCCAGGTGCCGAACTAGATGGAGGGGTGGGGCCAGGTGGCAGTGGAGACTGGGTGCTAGGGGTGGGGGTTGAATTTGAGGGAGGGTTTGGATTGTTTCCAGAACTGCTGGTATTACTGCTGTTGGTTATACCAGCTGGGCCAGTGCCAGGGGGCTGACTAGGCAGGGCACCAGGACCTGGTCCACTGTTCTGTTGGTTAAAAGGGGCTGGGGCAGAGCTGGGGGGTGTTGGCTGCTGCTGGGAGGCGTTTCCAGCTGGTGCACCAGCAGAGTTAGGTGCTTGCAGCTGACTGCCCGTTTGCTGCTGTGGCGGCTGGGGGCCGTTTAATGGTCCAGTAGGCGAGGAATTGGGATTGGAAGGGGTTGGGGCTGACGGAGGCTGACTAGGTGTATTAGGGTTTGGAGGCTGGACATCTGGGTGACCTGGGAACCCCCCACCGGGCTGAGGAGGCGGTGGACCAGAGGATGATGGTGGGCCTGAGGGGGCATTGGTAGGAGGTGGGGCGTTTAGGTTTGGTTGCTGCTGTTGAGAACCAGCCAAGGACTGGGGTCCCACTCCTCCTCCGAAGTTCTTTCCTTCTTCACTTCCAGGCGTGCTAGGACCAGGATACGGTCCATCTTGTGAAGGGGGAAAGGACCCTGGTGGGGGCAGTCCAGGGAGACCGCCGACCATGTTTCCTCCACCTCCTCCACCACCTCCCATACCACCCATCAGATTAATTCCCCCTGGCATGCCACCCATGGGGTTGAGAGGACCATGTGGGGGCCCCCTTGGACCTGACGCACTTGGTAATGGTGGACTGTTGAAAGGATGCCCACCACCTTGTCCATGCGGAGGCTGCTGAGGGGGTATTCCAAAACGGGGATGTGGGGGACCACCCCCACCTGGCCCACCCATCCCCCCGGGAGACAGCATGGGGTTAAAGCCAGGCCCAGGGTGCATGGGGGGGCTGAAGTTAGGGGGCATGCTGAACTGCGAGGGCCCCCCGGGAGGAAAACCTCCTCCTCCACCACCCCCACCTCCGCCACCCCCAAAGCCTGGGATCCCCCCAAACCCCAGCTGGTGATGGGGTCCAGCATTGGGTGGTGGGGGCCCAAAGGGTGGTCTGCGGTTTGGCTGCCCCCCGCCCCCCCGCGCCCGCCCCCCCCCCCGCGACGGGCCCCCGGCCGCCCGCCGGCGGCCGGCGGCGCCCGCGCCCCCACCCCC
>JABJVR010049057.1:0-21317 GCA_025773905.1 Chitala chitala | reverse complement strand
TCATGTGGGAGTTCTGGTTGTGGCACAGTACCCAAATATCATGTGGGAGTTCTGGTTGTGGCACAGTACCCAAATATTCAATTCAATTAAATTCAATTTATTTTTATATAGCGCCTTTCGCAACAGTATGCCTCAAAGCCCTTTACAGAGAAATTTGAAGAAATCAATACAAATGAATGAAGCCAGACAACAACAAATATCATGTGGGAGTTATGGCTGTGGCACAGTACCCAAATATCACTCCTTCAATATGCAGGCCGATGACATTGAATATGATTAATTTCTGATTGCATAATGTCTGACTGCATGCTGTGTACACAGGAGCGGTATAGTAATATCCAGATGCATTAAATGTGGTTCTGTAATTGAATTAAAGTTTTGGTATTCTCAAGGAGAGCACCCTTTACCCCAGTGTGTGCTGATTTAGGGTAGAATGTATTAGGAATTAATGTTGTGGAAATGACAGTGCCTCAGCAAGGAGGCCTTGAGATGAGCCCAGGTGGTTTGGCTGGGATTTGCTGTTTCCAGATTCCACCGAGTCTTTTAATGTCCGTAATGCAGCGATGTAGAGGGAAACCTTAGACTTGTTCTGCTCACGACTAGGCTTGAGGTAAGTAGTCATACTGTAGTTTGAACATGTGTGACAAAATCATGTATGTAGTATCAGAGACTCTCCAGTTGGGTGGATAAAGGTACCTTTTATTTGCCTGCTGTTTCACATGAACCCCATAATATACACACATTCCAACAGCGGTTACAAACATTTCTTTCTCTCTTGACCCATCTCTCTTTCTTTCCCTCTCTTCTCTGTCTCTGCCCCCCTCTCACTCTCTCTCTCTCCCTCTCTCTGTATCTTTCCTCTTCTCTCTCCCTATGCCTCAGCCTCTCTCTCTCTCCCTCTGTCAGTTTTTTCAGTTTTAGGTGCTTCATTGGCGTGACAAATATTTGTACATTCGTATTGCTAAAGCAATGCAGTGATCTGGATCAGTCACTGTCACTCATGTTGTGACAGGCGAAGACATACTGTGCTGCTAGAACACAGCAGTCTGCACATTTACCCAGTAAGGTGAGCACTTTCTCATCATTTGACAGAGGCTCAAAGTTCTGGTGTATATGTATAAATTTATACATATTTATACATAATCTCTCTCTCTCTCTGTCTGTCTGTCTGTCCCTTTCTCTGTTTTTCTGTCTCTCTCTTGCTGTCTGTCTCTCTTCTCTCTGTCACTCTTTCTCCCTCTCTGTCTCTCTGGCTCTCTCACTTGCTCTCTTTTTCTCTCCCTCTGTCTCTCTCTCTCGTGCTCTTGCTTGCTCTCTCTCTCTCTCTCTCTCTCTCTCTCTCTCTCTCTCTCGCTCTGTCTTCCCCTGTGAAAGCAGAAGCTCCCCACCCCATGCCACAGCTCAGTTTACAGGTCTGTGCTCAGAGCTCAGTTCAGTAGCAAGGGCCTTACTGTGGTACGGGGGGATCACGTAGGGACAAGAGAGGGAGATAGGAAGACATTAGGAGAGAGAGGGAAGGGAGTGCACTAAAGTGGCTCTGGTGTGTTTGAGTGCCGGACTCTGAGTGCCCTACTTGTGTAGCAGAATGCAGCCTCTGTTGCTTTTGCCTCTCCTTGTGTACGTTGAGACTCTTGTGCTGGGAAAACCGTGGTCACAGGTAAGCAGGCTACACTCATTATCTTCATGGGACTGGGGGAGGAAGCCTGATATGCCCAAAGTGATTATTAGAATCAAAAGTAATATTACATTTTTCTGACAGGACTTACCATCACAGGGTTGATGATGTTGTGTCATGCTATTTGCAGCTGCTTCAGCTTATAAAGTTAGTTTGAGTTTTCTTTTGCAATCTTGCCACATAAATTATGATTTATGGCATTCCTCTCTCTGTGTCATACTGAATAAACAGTTACTTGATCCACTGCTCCATCATATTGTGTAATATTGATAAATGATATGGGTTTTATTGCTTTCTTTGAAGCAGTAATAATCAAAAGAAGTAGAGATGGAACCTTCAAATAATTTGCTGATAAATGACAAATGTAACACTTTTTCATAATTTGTCTCTTCCTCCTGTTTTACTGTTTGTGCTGTATGTTACCATTACCAAAACCTGTATAGTTTTCTGAAAAGCAAGGTAAGTATTCATTGAGACTAGTTAAATGTGGACTAGCTGACTTCCTACAGAAACGCATGTGTACGGCGAGCTCTGGCTCATCCTGCGAGGTTGCTTTTCTGACGCTGTACGGTGGCTTTAGGTCCTTGCATCCATAATGCAAGACAACTTTCATAGAGGTGCCTGAAAGCATTGTCTGTAATCACTTTATCAATAAGTTTATTGAAGATACGTGGGATCATGCAGGTAGAGAAATTGAAGATGGTACGGTAATCCATATATGCTGATGTGTTTCAGTTGTGACAAAAATCTTTCTTGTAAACTCTTTGGAAGGCCAGTGTCATTGGCCAAGGCATTATCTGAAACATTTTAAACTAATTTAAGATCCTCATTTCCTGCTTAAATACTATAGGTCCTGTTGCAGATCTTTACACATATTCTAATTGTGCCTCTATAGGAACCGTTTTATAAACTCATTATGCAAACAGTGATATGCATTCTTATCCAGACTATGAAATATCATGAAGCCATGAGATGCAGCTAAGTTGTTGTATGTATAGGTGGGAGAAGATGGAGATATGTGCCAATTACATTTGATTGGCATGTACTTTTAATGATGCAGCAGCTCACATCACTGACTAAGGTCCATCTAAGTGCTTTCTCATGTTATATTTAGAAAAAATGGTGAATGGTGACTGAAAAGTTGTTCAGTTTAACTATTATCTCTGTACTATTATTGTGAAATAATATGGTGTATTTAAGGATTCATTTGACTACTTCTAAATAATGATGAAACCATGGTGAAACACCTGACCAAACACAGATGCTTTAAAAAATGATTATATATATTATGACAGTTATGAACACGGATTCTAGATTCTTCTGTCAGCTTTGTGAATGGCAGTCAATTTATGTTAGCCATGTGAATTAAAGATTGTGTGGAATACAGTGCTTAATTGTGATGGTTAATACCCAGCTGTTTAAATGAATGAAAGTGCACATTTCCGCAGACGTGAGCAGAACAGTGCAGTTAAATAATGAGTGACAGCTGACCCTTGTTCAGGGAAGGGGTGGTGCTTGTCATTGTTGAGCTTTTTACGGCACATCTGGCCTCTTTTTTATCCAAAATAAATATAATATAGGTTACACTGAACTTAGAAGTTGTTGGTTGTGTATCCCAGTACAGTGCACTGTGCATTCTAAGAAGAACAAGTGACCATGAATGTCTCAGAAATGGCAAGCTAAAAGGGAGGGCTGTTTATGATGTCTGCACATTTCTCTGCCTACCACTAAAAATGCCATTAATTACAAACAGAAACATACTGTAGAGATGACTGAGATGTAGCTGACGGTCAGCACTGTTTCCCTACACCTATGCAGCCCTCACCGTCTGCCTTGTTAGCATGGCTCAGTGTTACAAGATGCAGTTCTGACTCTAGTGAGAGAGACTGTCCAGGTAGGTGGTCCAGAGTAATCAGCGTGTGTAGCTGCTGGAGACCTGTGCAGACAACTGTGTTGCTGTGAGGACTCCCTCTCTGTGCAGGTGCCCTCTCTGTGCATGCCCCCTCTCTTTGCAGACTCCCTCTCAGTGCAGGCCCCCTCTCTTTGCAGACTCCCTCTCTGTGCAGGCGCCCTCTCTGTGCAGGCCCCATCTCTGTTCAGGCCCCCTCTCTTTGCAGGCTCCCTCTCTGTGCAGGCTCCCTCTCTGTGCAGGCTCCCTCTCTGTGCAGATTCCCTCTCTGTACAGGCTCCCACTCTGTGCAGGCTCCCACTCTGTGCAGGCTCGTTCTCTGTACAGGCTGCCTCTCTGTGCAGGCTCCCACTCTGTGCAGGCTCCCACTCTGTGCAGGCTCCTTCTCTGTACAGTCTCCCACTCTGTACAGTCTCCCACTCTGTGCAGGCACCTTCTCTGTGCAGGCTCCTTCTCTGTGCATGCTCCCTCTCCATGCATAGCTCCTTCGCTGTACAGGCTGCCTCTCTGTGCAGGCTCCTTCTCTGTACAGGCTCCCACTCTGTGCAGGCTCCTTCTCTGTGCAGGCTCCCACTCTGTGCAGGTACCTTCTCTGTGCAGGCTCCTTCTCTGTGCAGGCTCCTTCTCTGTGCAGGCTCTTTCTCTGTGCAGGCTCCCTTTCCATCCATAGCTAATTCTCTTGCTGTTTGTACATATCTCAGTTAGTTTCTCCATAATTGAATTCAGACTGCAGGTGGAATTGTAAATAAGGAACTGAACTTTACAACAACTTTTCTTCTGCCCTTAAGCTATGATCTTTCATTATGCTTTTTCTATAAATGTCCTTTCATATACGTTAAAGGAAATGTGAACATGAAAGCTTTAAAAGTAATTTTCAATGAAGGCATTTGCAAATCAAGTAATAATGAGAGTAAAGTTTCACTCAATTTTTTAAACAAAAAAATGTTACCAGATTTTTATTAATTATTAATTTAGTGATTTTGTTCGAGCCCTTTATGGACTATTCAAACAAAGTGTGCTGGTGCCTTTATACATTCTTCCTTGATAACGTGTCTGTGGGATTCAGTGGTTTTTCGGTAATATCATTTCCATCCAGCACCAAACTCGCTGTAAGGCCACCCCTCATAAATTACTATCTAGGGTGATCTTGTCTTTGCATCCTCAGAGTGCAGAGCCAATCACATACCTTTTCCACAGCTGCTGGCCTATCACGCATACCAATCCTCAATAACAACTGGCCACACTCCAAAATGTGCAGGCCCACCACAGAGGACACCACATAATCCCTTTCATTGAGGTGGATTTGTATTGTTGGAAAGTAAAATGGTGTGTATTTGCATTGACAGCAGCTTTGGCTGTTTGTCTATTATAGGATGGATGACCACACTGAATGCTCAGCTAATTATAAAATGACCAATGGTGGAAGGTCTTTTATACAGGCCACTATTTTGTAACTATAAAGCAAATAATGTCCCGATGAGCATTAAGAAAAGATGAGGCTTAGTACAAGCGCTGTGATTTATGTGCCATTATTTATAGAATGAATAACACGTTAATTTCAGTGTAATCCAGAGAATCCGCACAATGTGAAAAGTATTCATGGCTAACAGCCAGGAAACTCCATGTGGATCAGTCTTTCAAACATTCATCTTGGAGGACAAATGGCTACACTATGCAGGATTAAGGTGGAGATCACAGCATTGTGTGTTACGCACTTTGTGCACCTGTTCATGTCAGTGACTGAGCAGCGGCTCCTCTCTTTCTTTTGTGCTCCTTTTTCACTCTTTCAGCAGAACCCACACTGCCAAAATAAGTTTTCCTTTTATCACTGATTCTGTTCTCAGGTGTAAATCACAGGGTGGAACTTTATGATCTGTGCAGTTCCATTATGCAGAGCCCACCATGGACAGCCACAGGCTTCAGGCGTGCTGCTGTCAAGTAGATCAGTTAACCAGGAACATCTCAAGAAGGCTGATGTGGGGAAACTACAGCAACCAACATGGCATACAGCAGTAACCACACTTTTCAACAGCTGTACAGCATTCTTGCTTTTTCCTTTATTTCTGCCTGGGCTAGTCTGTTGCGATTTACATGAAGCACACCAAGACAAATCTTCCTATCCAACTGCTTTTGCTTCCAACTGAATTTGGCTCTTTTTGTATTTAAACAAAAAAAAAATTTATCCCTACATGACCAAGTGAGAATAGCTGAAGAACGGGCAGCAGAGGCCTCCCACACAAAGCGCTGCAGCCTGGAGGAGGAGAGGGGGAGGCAGCTGCCTGTGCACGGCTTTGGAGGGGTCACACATGGCTGGAGGTTTCATTCTGAACCAGTCCTTGGGAGGGCTTTTGAATCAGTGAAGCAGAGTGTATAAGAATGGCTCTGTCTGGCCTACAGCCTGTGGGGGCGTGCTGCAGGGCCCGCTCTCCACACGGACCACCGGGCAGCTCACTGGCACGGGGAGTGTGAACAGCAGGACCTCGTAAAGGATGTGATAATCCAGAACCTTTCACATAAGACCCTAACCTTAGTCGTGTAGGCCAATCCAGGCAGCCCTGTACGTGCACAGCTGTAGTTTTAGTGGATGGGTGGATTTGAGATGAGGAACGTGGAAGAACATGGCTAGTGTTGTTGTTGAGGATTCTGACAGGAGCATAAAATTTTCTGGATAGACCTGTTCATTAATGGTGCTGAAAGAGGAACATACATGATTAAGGGAATTTTTGTACTTTGTTTATATTTAGGGGTTGTATCACTGGGGAACAAAGGGTACCACCAGCCCGCAAAAATCTTACCTACTGCTCTGTACTCTGCTTCCCAGTTGAAATATTTTGTAGTGTAAAAGCTTATTGATTTGTTGATGATTAAAGCCTAAATTTGGTGTTTATGAGGCGGTACCAATGGTGCTTCATCATCTGATCATGAGCATCTGAGATTTACATTCAGTCTTACTGATGCCTCTTTAAGACAGTTCTTGACACACCACTGTGACCCAAAGCTCTGATTCTTTGGCTCTGCTTTTCGACCCATTTGAAATTATGTTGACATGCCAATATGCTAGCACTGTTTGTACTGATGCGGGAGACATTTGAACATGCCCTCTGAAACACGCTGCTGCATCTAGTATGTTTGTAATATGTTTTGGCATCTGTGTCTCACTCCTGTGCATCTAAAGGACTCCAGGAAACGGTGGAGGGTAGCAACTTTTGTGTTGTCCATTACGGCTTTCAGTAGAAGATGAAGAAGAGTTTGTTTATAAAGCACATATTGAGAAATGGTCAATATGTGGATCATAAACAAAACATGATAATTTTGATTTAATAAGGAATAAGGGAAGTTTGTACATATTTCAGCCAGTTTAGCTAATGTAAGTACATTGTGAGACTGTCCTGTGGTTGACAGAATGAAACCGTTCTGTCACTGAAGCTGGCAGAGCGAATTCAGTTGGCATTACTTGAAACATTTACAGTATACATTTGTGACATATTTATAAAGATGAAAAATAATGCTGTCTATGATTTATCGATTTGATAATACAATCATGTACATTTAATACCACACATCTGATTTATATTTGAAAGTTAAATTTTGCGTATAGAAATGCTTTTAACAGATCAGCAGTAGCATGTCAGATGTGTGTGGACGCTCCCCTGGCTCTGATCCACACTCAGTGGATTAAAATATGGCTTCTTTTCTGCCTGCTCCTCGTGTCTTTGCTTCCCCTATTACAGGATGTGACACGGTTTCATAATTCAAAACAGCAGCAGAATGCAGACCATTCCATTAGTATAAGAACACAGTAGGTCAGGGCCGCTCTGTGGCAGGCAGGCAGACGGTGATAAGATCTCTGCCTGACACACTCCCTAGCCCCTGCTGTCCTCAGGCACACACTTTAGGAGACATGGAGCAGAGAGAACACTGAATAGACTGCTAATATAACCCCCTGAGGCTCAAAAACCAGTGCCACTTGTGTGAAAGGGGTTAGCTCCTCTTGCTGTGTTTCATGCAGGGGCACATTGTCATGGGGCATTTTAAAGTTTGAACAGTTCTCAGCAGAAATTCTGTCAGTCCTTAGGACAAATAATAAGTAAACTTTCGACACCTCATAGCAAAGGTGCACCCTAATGTCCCTTAATATGTGTTGATAGACGAATTCCATTCCAGATTTTTGTTCAGTAAACAAATGTGTAACTATTGACCAATGCAATATTTTGTATTTTGGAAGAAGTTAATATTATTGATATTTTTGCAAGTTTTGTAAAGGACAGCCTTAAGTCACTGACACCATCTGCCCTTTAAATAACATTCATGGAAAAGAATATTAAAGTCCTGCCTTTAAAAAATAATCAGACAAATAGTAGGTGCTTTCACACTCTGTAGGTTATCTGAACTTTGTCCTCAACATGCGGCTAACTCCCTTTGAGGTGAGATGGTACTGAAGGCCAGGGAATCATGTAATTACTAAAGACGACTGTGTTCTTCTGTAAGCAATGTAGCCTGTTGCCATGACAGTGATACAGCATGACAGATTATACAAACAGTGCAAAGAAATATTGTTAGATCAAAACTTCATATTCATTTTTGTTCACATTAGGTTATCTGTATATATAGATGTGTTATTTGCTCATGGAGATTATGATAATTGTGACATTTTGATATTTTGTCCCATTCATTTTTAAAGGACAACACCAAAAAAAGGAAATTGTTTTAATTAATAAACTGATTCAAGCTCAAAATGATACGTTATTAAATTATACATACTTATGATTTTGTAATTAATGTGCTTCTGTTTTTTTAATCATCTTCTAAGTCTCTGTAAGGATCAAAGTAGTAACTTGTTAATAGGGATTGCTGTTACAGGCTTAGTGCAGTATTAGCACAATCATAGTATATTGGTATCAAGTTCATAAACACTAATTACATGGCTTGCACTCACATGACTGTACTTCATGTTACATGCTGGGCAAGAATGGGAAAGGCAGGGCCGTGACAGCACTGTTCACTTTGCTGCTCGGGCAGCCACAGGGGCTGCGCTAATGAGGATACATGTGCTGCAGAGTGCAAGCTCTAGAGCGTACTTCCACATTTATCTCATGTGTGACTGCCACCACAATCACAGAAACCACACTGACAGCGTCCAGGATTCCAACAGAGCCTTCAGGATGTAGTGTCTTTGAATACTACAAGCTTAACATGAGGTATGAAAGCAGGGCGTGACCTACTTCTCATTTCTCAAATAACAACATGCCCTTGAATTAGTTCAAATAAATCAACAAATAAATCAGAGTTCAGTGTGTCAGTTTTAGTGGTCCAGACCCTGCTTGTTATTCTTCGCCCACCGCTCGCTTCACATGTGAGCTAAGGTGGTCTCTCCCAGGGCTGCCTTTCTGAGGCCGCCGGCGTGGTGTTCCCCTCACTGACCCGAGCGTGGTGTTCCCCTCACTGACCCGAGCGTGGTGTTCCCCTCACTGACCCGAGCACAGAAAGCCAGCCTGTGGTGGTCCTGTCATGTTAATGCAGGCACTCCTATACTAATGTCCTGTACCTTAGTCTTCATTCAAGTTTTGTGGAAGCACTGAAATTATTTCTATGATAATGTTGTTAGGGATACGTTTTGGTCTTTATTTTAAAAGGTGATGATATCAGATGTTTTTAAATTATTTTAAAGTGGAGTTAACAGAAATTTGGGAAGGAAATTTGCAATTGGAAAAACAAAATAAGAGTCAGGACCAGAATAAAGTGAGTGGAGGGGGGGAAGAAAACCTTTCACTGACTGTGGTTTGTAAAGGGGGAGGTTTAATGTGTCTGTTTTGGGTTTTTATCACAGTTTCATGAGGGAGGTACTGCCTACCACAATGTCAGAGGTCTGTCAAATGAAACCATGGCACAGCAGCCTTTTGTAGTAATGTTAGAGAATGCTTTTATTTCTATTTCAATATGAGTGGGTATTACAAATACTATATTTTAAAATTTAACTGAAAACACAGGCCTGCAGTGAGAAGAGATAATACTTTCTCCTCAGAGGAGATTGCTGCTCATACATGACAGTGTAATGTTTAGGCATATAAAGGTTTGACAGTAGTTCAGTATAGAAGAACTGCAGTAACTTGTTAGACATCACATTGCTGGTTCCTCAGGTGTCATTTTTCATATATGCTGATTGCTAATAATTCCCTGTGTACACCTATATAACTACTGTGGACTGTAACACTGATGTGACCATTTCTGTTGTGAAACGGAGAAATTGTGTCCTCTGACGATTTGTCTCAGTCTGTGGAGCACCTGTTCACAGATGCTGTGCTATGTGTCAGGGTTGTCTGGATTTATTTTCCATGCTGTATGTCAACCAGCTTGTCAGAGGTTTATGGCTTTTTCCATCTGTCCTCCTGTTAATGCCCATGAGGGCGAGTATAAGCACTCATGAAGTGAAGACTGGCATAAAGGTTCAAAGTCTAAAAGATGGAAGTGCTTCTTCACAGGCGTGGGAAGTTGAGATGAAAGAATGTTGCTTTTGATCAGTGATTTTTTTTGGACTGGAATGTTTCACAGCTACTACATTGTTGTAATATTTGGCCATAATAGGCCTACAGCAATAATTATTCTTTTCACAAACCATGAAAACTTACATTACTCTGTTATACAGTAGAGTAATAATATTTTTTTGCACAGAATGATGTGCCTGTTTCCCTGTTCACTCAGACAAGCTGTCCCCAGTATTCCTGTAATAACAATGAAAGAAATAAAATTTAGAAATAAAATAAATGCATACAAAACATAAAATGGCAACTTTTATATATACTCACTGTCCAGCCTATAACAAAAGCATGAGATGCTAAAAGTAGCTGCTTCGGGGACATTTATTTGGTTTAAATTTGTCATAGAGTTAAGGATTTTTGTATAATATTTGAAGAGTCCACAGGAAAAAATGGGAATAGACACAAATTTAAGAAATTAAAATATTAAGATTCGAAGACTCAACCATTTTTCTGTGCAATATATAAAATTGTGTTTTGGCATAAATGTTATGAAAGTGTGAGTTATGATTGAATTTAAGGTGCCTAAATTACAAATTAAAAAAAGATATAGCAGTCTTTTAAAGTTGAATGCCTCTGTGTTGAGCTGTTCCACTGTTCCTGTGGACTTCTTTATACAATGCAGATTATTTCTTTTTGTTGTGGATCTAGTTAAATTTTACTTTCACCTTGATGTTTTAAGCCAATATGACACAACAGCAACCGTGGCAGAATCATAAATTTAATTTAAACCAAATGAGTTGCAAATTCCATGTGACACCAGGTACTCTACAATGACAGTTTGAAGGTTGAAACCAACGATCATTTGCTAAGCGAGCCAAAGTTAGGTCCTTTTGTGCAGTGAAGTGATGTTGATATTGCTATAAAATCTAAACTAGAAGGACTTTGAGGCATTTGAACAACACTGACAGTTTAGATTAGATTTGTCTGAAATAAACATTTTTTTGTGCAATTAAGTAATTGTTCATGATAATTGTGTACCAGGGGTGGCCAGCCACGGCCCTGGGAAGCTTCAGTGGATGTAGGTTTTGTTACATGTGATGTATACACAGGTTTTTGCTTCAGCCAGTTTCTGCTTTTAATAGAATCTTAACATCAATTAAACATTGACTTTTTTTTGTATAATTAGTGTTCATCCAGTAATTCTCAATAAGATTTATTCGTTTTAAATGACAACGACTTACTGATGTTGCTTAATTTTTTAAAACATGTTTTAACAGATATGGTACGTTTTAATCCATTTGTTGTTAATAATCACGTAAGTCTCTGTTTAAGCACTCTGTTATTGGCACCTGTTTCTGCTATTCATTAATTATGACAATTCAAATACAATTAGTAATGAATTAAAGACCTTGATGAATTATCCATACATTTTCTGCTGTAATTCTGCAGTTACAGAGAAATTGTAATGTGTGCTTTATAATTATGTTACTGATCGTAAAACACAAGAGTCTCACTTTTAACTTTCAATAATTTAAAACAACTAAGCACTGACAAATTATCATAGAGAAGAGGATAAACAATGATGTAATAAATATTTAATTAAGACAGTGGGCAAATCAAATTGCCTGAATTGGCTGAAAGAAAAACCTGCACCCACTGGGGTCCCCCAGGACCATGGTTGGCTACCCCATTATATAGAGTACTTTAGTCTTTATGCATCTTGAGGTAAAATTCCCTGGTAATTTGTTAAATATTTCTTTAGCATTTCGACTGGCACATAAGAAGTTCTATATTATTAAGGATTGTTGGTTACTGTATTTGCTTGGCCACATTCAGTCTGTGGCTTTACCTTAAACACAGGTCATATTTGGCTAGTATAGCTCCGAATTCTGCCTTTGACTTATCCATAAGCTCTTCTTATATACAAGTACATGTATGGCAACTTGCAGTTTCGTGGTTATCTCTGCCCCTCCTGAAAGCCCTGTGTTACCTGGGTATTCAGCCACATCTCTTTGTGTGTCTTGACAGAGCCTTGGCTGTGATGGTTACCTGGGTTCAGGCAGGACGGTGGACAGGTGTGGGGTGTGTGGTGGTGACAACACAGCCTGTAAGGTGGTGTCTGGAATCTTCAAGCACACCTTAACCAAGATGGGATACCACAAGATCATAGAGATACCAGAGGGTGCCACCAAGATCAATGTCACAGAGGTGATCAAGAGTCGCAATTACTTGGGTGAGTGACATAAAACTGCATAGAAAACCTCTGTTGATATTTGTCCCAGTGGCTGCCTTCACATATCTGTTTGGTATGCTTTGGTTATGGCACACTAATTCTTCTTCATACACATATATCCTGCTCTCCTCAGATGTTTTCCATTTATGAAGTTTTATGCATCTTCAGATGTCAGTAGCTCCTGGTTCAGGACCTTTTGTTTCAGCCATGCTTACATATATTCTTGGAAACACACATTCTGCAAATCCGATTCACCAGTGTAGAGTTATGGAAAGTGTGGGTCCTTTCCTAGAACTTTGTTTGATTTAGCTGACATTTATTTTAACAATTAGTAAGCAGAACTGGCGCTTACTGAAAAAGCTTTTCATGTGAAAATATTGGCTTGTGTCAGTAATCTAAGCGTACAGGTGATTTTCCTACATATGGCATAGAGGTAGGATATACTACATATGGAACAGATTTTTCTTTCATTAAAATGATTTTTTCCTCATTTGGACTCTCAGAGTTTGCATGGCCAGCCATCAAGGTGTGGACTGCTGGATCTGACAGTAGGGTATTTTGGAGTATGTTAAGTAAAGAATCATTTACATTATTGAAATATGTCTGTTGGATGAGAAAGTGGAATGTTTTTGAGAAAGACTTCAGTACTTTTGGAACGTTCATTTTTAAAAGGAAAGGTTTAATTCAAGCCATGAACATGTCCAGCAGTGAACCTGGCTCAGAAACAAGGTGTGGTACTTTCACTTCCTCAGCATTCTGACTTTTGGAGAAAGTGTAAAAAAAGTTTTCATTTAAGGAATGCTTTTTTCCCCACCTCCTTTGGGTCCCCACCAGCCTTTTAATTAAGGTGGGGAATTTCAGGGCTTTCCAGAAATCAAAACCTGTGTCAAACCTTGGAAAGGACTCTTCTCAGTTCTGTGGCTTCTTTTAGTATGAAGTTAACCACAGATGGCACTGTACATCTGCAGCAAGAGAGGAGAAATAACCCTAACCTTTCATAACCAGTGTTCCAAATTAACTCTGGTTGATAGTTCTATCTTCACTGTTCAAGAGGTTAGAGGTCAAAGTACAGGTTACCATACAGGCTGTTTGTAAATGCAGTAATAGGCTTCCTGTGACGTGCCATGGAGTGGGGTCAGTGCTACTCTCAAGCCAGGCCTTGGCTTCTTCTGGGCTTGTCAGGCAGTTAATAGTGTGTGGAAAGTGTTGTTCTGCATGGATCAACGGCAGACCTGCACATCATGAAACATACCATACTGTTCTTCTGTTCAAACCCAAGTCTTGGATCACTTCCCTGGCACTTTCCATACTGCTGTTTTCCTAATAGAGGACAGGCACAATGAAAATTAAAACATTTTTAGGTATTTTGCACATAAAGCATCGGCAATTTATTTGGAGAAGGATTATAGCATTAATTGTTTATCTGTTTGATTGTAACAGCACAACGGCATGCACACAGGAGGTGAACAGTGAGATGTAACATATTGCCCATATCCTCTTTCACAAGCAGATCTATTATGATTGATGATTTTTTTTTTATTTACTTGAAATGGGTTTCCTGTTTCGGCTGGTAACCAGGTATAGTCATAGCAAAGCTGTCTTTCTTATTGGGGCCTTTTTTTTAAACAAAACGCTAAAGATGGAGTGAATCAGATACACATGTATTTTCAAGGAGGCTTATAAGTACAGGCAGGCCATGACTGGTGATTTCTGGTGATTTAAATTTATTTGACTTTGGTCATAACTTTCTGGTCTCCTTTCTGTTCTTCTTGGATTCACACAATGACCACGAAAGCCACAATATATGGTTCTGACCAAACTCTGATTAAATTCACTTTTCATTTGTGTCAAATTGACAGCTTAACAGTTATTTACCAGTTCATATTAATTTGCGCATGGAAAGTCAAATTTTGAAAAATTTCTTGTGACAAGGCATACATGACATTGAGGTTGATTTTTTTTCCTGATTGTGGATTTCATAAATCCACTATTATTAGTCAGTTTCTGAAGGCAGACCAGGGTGGGGGTAAGTTCACTAAGTTGTTTCAGGCTCTGTCCCATAAGGATGCTCAGGAACAGTAAAAAAACTTGCCAGTGTTTTATACATTATTTATATATATATATTTTTTTGAGTGGGGTATGTAGTTCTGGGCATCTCAGCAGACACTGGATTTTCTGTGTTATGTACTGTTTACATAACATCTCCCACACTGCTTGCGATGTCCTGTAGTTTATCCTCCTAGTATATCCATAATGCTGGACGTGTTCTACCATCATAAACATGAATAGGCTATTTTCTCACCTCCGCTGTGTCCTCTTGCTCTGTCTTTCCTATAGGCTGGAACACTTCTTGTTTTTGTCTTTATGGGATGTCCTCATGCTTACGTAGTTTTGTCTCCCTTAAAGCATTACGGAGTCGCTCTGGCCATTCCATTATCAATGGGAACTGGGCTATTGACCGTCCTGGCAAATACGAAGGGGGAGGTACCATGTTCACCTACCGCCGGCCCAATGAGATCAGCAGCACAGCAGGGGAGTCCTTCTTGGCTGAGGGACCCACCAATGAGATCCTGGACGTCTATGTGAGTAAGCAGGATATAATCTACAAAGATATAATTTTGCCCTAAGGTTGACTTTTGGGTCACTCACCTATTTCAAAATCCTTTCACATCAGATGATTTACCAGCAGCCTAACCCAGGGGTGCACTATGAATTTATTCTTTCCCTCCCAAACCTAGTGCCTCCTGCTACTACACTAAACGGTGAGGTTTTATTTGTACTACCTGCATTCTACACTTTGTACTCCACATACTGTAGATCAGTATATGGAACCTGATATGTTAATGGTTGTATGTCCTCCAGAGAACATGCTGAATGGTCAGGATGGGCATGAATATGCAGCTGGAGGCAGGTACCCCCCACATATCTCTGACAACCCCGCTTTAGTTCCCCAGCTGCCACGGCACCAGCGAGAACACAACTGGAAACTGGTTGGCACCACAGACTGCAGTGTTTCCTGTGGCCGAGGTAGGGCATACACAGCTCCAGCAGGTCCTGGTCTCTGGCCAAGATCTGTCTAAGCAGCCCCTCCCGCCACGCATGGTTCTAATGCGGCGGCTCTGTTACAGGCTCGAGGCACGCTGTGTTCCACTGCATCCACAGGACCACACACGAGCAGGTGAATGAGGCCCTGTGTGACAGTGCCTCCAGGCCCAGCTCCCACGAGGAGTCCTGCAACGTAGAGCCCTGCCCTGCTTTGTGAGTGCTCCATCTGCACTCACTCCACACAAGCTCAGATGGTTAAATGTAATGGCAACTGTGGAACAGCAGATGGCATAGCAGTGAAAAAGGGGTGGAAAACACCAGCTCCCTTAAGCAGTGGTTCTCAAACTTGGTCCTGGTGCCCCCAGTGGGTGCGAGTTTTTGTTTCAGCCAATTTCTGCTTTTAATTGACCCTTAATCTCAATTAACCATTATTGAGTTTTTTTTTTCTGTAATCACAATAATGATCTAGAAATTCCTAACAAGATTTAATAATTTTTAATTAGATTTTTTTTAAGCGTGCCAAAGACATACTGACATTGCTTCTGCACATTCTTATGTTATGGTATGTTTTTGGTCTTTTAAACCTTTTTTTGTTAATAATTCCTTTAGTCACTGCTCCTGATTAAGCGTTCTTTGTTATTGGTATTCTTTATTAATTACTACAATTTGGATGCAATTAATGATTACTGGATTGAATTAAACACTGAGCCTAATTATCCACTTATTTCCTGTTTTGATTCTGCACTTAGAGGGATGTTGTAAGGTCTTTTTTTTCTTCTTTATAATTTTAATTTTCTCTCAATAAATTAAAGACAACTAAGAACAGACAGATGCAAATGATGAGGGAAAATGCAGAAGTGATGTAATTGATATTTTATTATGACAGCAGTCAAATTAAAATTAATAAATTGGTTGGAAGGAAAGCCTGCCCCCACTGGGACCAAGACAGCAGCTCTTATTAAAACAAGGAAAGAGCTCAGTTGTTTAAGAAGCAATACACATTAAGTATAGGTTAAAGTGCTTAGCAAGTAGATAAATATTTTTGCTGGTAAGGTTATTGCCTTAGCTTTGGTCCCTGTCTAATACATGTGATGTGCACAGCAGCTTGAATGACTGCACCTGTGTATTGGCGTTGTGCAGCTGGGACATCGGCGAGTGGTCGGAGTGCAGCAAAACCTGCGGCCTGGGCATGCAGCACCGGCAGGTGCTGTGCAGACAGGTGTACGCCAACCGCACCCTGACCGTGCAGGCCGGCCGCTGCCAACACCTGGAGCGGCCCGACACTGCCAGCACCTGCCAGCTCAAAATCTGTAGCGAGTGGCAGATCCGCAGCGAGTGGACCCGCGTGAGTGGACCTTATTCTGTACACGCAGACACTGATCCAATAAACCCAACGTTGTTTTTACTTCAGTGTATTTTTGTTTATGTAGGGTTTTATAACCTTACTACATTTCATTGTATATGAATTGCTATTTTAATAATTTTTTATTCATGTTTTTTTAATGATTTTATATGGATAAATTGTACTTTCTGTCTGTCTTGCATTTTTTAACTGTTTTCTGGTGGGCTCCGCTGTTCTCTTCACCTCAGGCTTGTTTCCGTTACGTTTCCTTTGTTCTTTGTGTCACTGACACAGGCTGTCATTGTCAAGTGCTATTCATGAAATCACCTATAACAGCATCGTTATATGGTCTGATGGGTCCACCTGTGTTTTCCCAGTGCTCTGTCCCCTGTGGTGTGGGTCAGAGGTCACGGGAGGTGCGCTGTGTCAGCAATGTGGGGGACTTTGTGGCTGATGAGGAGTGCAACATGAAGCTGAGGCCAAACGATGTGGAGAACTGTGACATGGGACCCTGCGCTAAGAGCTGGTTCTTCACCGAGTGGAGTAGCCAGGTGGGTATACACACACAAGCATACACACACACGCGCGTTTGCATGCACATACATATACAAACGCATGTGTTCGCAGACACACACATGCATGTACATACACACAAATACACGCTCGCACCCATACACACACATAGATGTGTGCTCATACACTACCTATGCATCTAAGATCTGACCTCAGACGCTTTGAGCTTTTAATTAGCTTATCTTAAAACATACTTTTTCTTCCTAACTTGATGTTATCCATTGTTAATGAATGTCATTTTATATACCTTTCTCTCAGAAGTCTATATAGTACATTTTTAGTGTGGGGTGAACAGACCCACTTTGGTTGATGGAGTTTCCAATTAACTGCTTTTCACATGCTAACAGATGTCTGTTTGCTAACTGAAGCAGCACCAGAGATGTCTCCACATCACATGCATTGCCACATCTCTCGTTTTCTGCGTAGATTTGGATTTCCTGACAAAAATTCAGAATTAATTTAGTTCAGTTGTTACTAACAGTTTTAAAAAGTCCCTTCTGAGAAACTGTAAGTGTTACATCCTGTTGCAGAGATGTTTTAACAGACTAAACACTTACTGAACTTGCAGCTAACAGGTAAGACAGCGTTAGAGCTGAAGGAGCTGGGCTACAGACTCTGGTCTAGACTAGTGGCACTCTTACAGACTCTGGCCCAGACTAGTGGGACTCTTACAGACTCTGGCCCAGACTAGTGGAACTCTTACAGACTCCGGCCCAGACTAGTGGCACTCTTACAGACTCCGGCCCAGACTAGTGGCACTCTTACAGGCTCTGGCCCAGACTATGGGTAGAGCACCAGGCTGGGAGGTAAAAGTCCCTCCCAGTCCCTGGTTCAAATCCCAGCCAGGTGTGTCTTTGAGCAAGACACTCAGCACTAGCTTGCCATGTGGCAGCTCACTGCCCCCCCCCCCGCCCAGGGGGATGGGTCAAATGCAGAGGACAAATTTCGTTGTGACATGTATGTGCAACATGTATATGTATGCAATGACAATAAAAGCTGATATATATAGTGGCACTCTTACAGACTCTGGCCCAGACTAGTGGCACTTTTACAGACTCCGGCCCAGACTAGTGGCACTCTTACAGAGTCTGGCATGTAGGAAGTGAAGCCAAGCCACATTCTGGCTAGCGATTCATTTTATCCTCCTGAGACCCAGTCTGCATTGTTATGCTATATGCTGTGTGTTCTTAATTGTACCTGATAACTATAAAAACTAAATAAATTTTCATACGGGAAGCAGTTTGGAAAATATCCGATGTCCTCATGTGAGTTCAGCAGTTTTAAATGAACAGAAATAATCTAAAGTGAACTGGGAAGCCAGAACTCTGTATCTATACATGAGCTTGCAGGGTTGCACAAGGTTAAAATTAGTTCTGTGTATCCATGTTTGTCATATCATTAGCATAAGAATATGCAAGACAGATTGAAAATGTTTATCCAGTAAAGTAGTTTATACACTTACACCATGTAAACAACTAAACAAGTATTCCATTGAAACCATTGGCAGAACGATATACATTCTATGCACATAAGCACATTATCCACTTGTCCACTATGTACTTAAGTGTACTCCACTATATAATTGTACTGAGAGTGCTGTACATGAATCATAGTGCATTTCCACGTACAGACTTATTTATATTACAATGCTGTATATCATGTTATATACCGGTATGTTATTGCATAGTATCTCCAGCTAAGATGCGTTGCTTTGGGCTGACCTGTGATCCCGGGTCTCTCTGCAGTGTTCAGCAGAGTGTGGCATGGGTGTGCAAACCCGTGGCGTGCTCTGCCTTAACAACCACATCAGTAGCTTGCCCCTGGAGGGCTGTGGACAAGAGCGCCCCGCTGACACACGGGCATGTGACACCGGGCCCTGTGAGCGTCGCACCGAATGGTTTACCGGTCCTTGGAGTCAGGTGAGGGGGGTGCTCCAGTAGTCATTTACTCCTTGTGCTCTGCTGAGTATGGGTATTGGCTTGCGGTTCAAACCGATGGCACAGTGTGCTGTTATGTGGCTGGCTGTAAGCCATCTGTTAAATGTGGGAATTGGGTTGCGGCTCAAACCGATGGCACAGTGTGCTGTTATGTGGCTGTCTGTAAGCCATCTGTTAAATGTGGGTATTGGATTGCGGCTCAAACCGATGGCACAGTGTGCTGTTATGTGGATGTCTGTAAGTGCTCTGTTGAGTGTGCGTATAGGATTGGAGCTCAAACCAATGGCAGCATGTGTTGTAATGTGGCTGTCTTGAAGTGCTCTGCTGAGTGCGGCCCAGGACAGCAACAGAGGGAGGTGGTGTGTCTGTCCAAGTCGGACGGAGCAATCGTAGTGCTGCCACTTTATGAGTGCTCATCACTGGACCGTCCTCCCAGCCAGCAGAACTGCCATCTGATGGCCTGTGGAGCCAAGTGGTACCACACAGACTGGAGCTCTGTGAGTTCATCTCCGCTTAGAATTTTATCCAGGGCAGTATTCATCTTTTTTTTCTCAAACTCATTTGTAGTGCTCAATGTTATACTTCTGCGGCTCAGATTAGGTATGTTACTCAAAGGTGCTACAGCAGGGCCCTCCTAGGACTACAACAGCAGCACACTATATGTCAACTGCTGTGCTGTCTAACCCTCAAACACACATTACACCTGAAATTATACTATTAACGAAATTTGCAACATTCCTTACAGAGCCAAGAGTATTCTCTGAATATCATTGTGTTGATTTACTAAGACTTAATTTTTTCATAATAAATATGAAATGAGTGTAGCTTTGATGTGATCATTTCACTGGCTGGTGGAGGACCAGCAGTAGTTTTTATTGCCTAACTGCTCCTCCCCAGGAGGTTTGACGTGAACCTGTGGCTCTGTGCCCATAGTGTTCTAAGACATGCGAAGGGGGGTTTCGGGTGCGTGAGGTGCGCTGCCTCTCTGATGACGTGATGCCCAGCGAGGCCTGTGAAGCGCAGCTGCGTCCCGACGACCGTCAGAGCTGCCATCCCGAGCCTTGCGTCCCTGAGATTGGTGAGTGGCTGCCTGCATTACCAGCACTGGGGTCGGTGGTTCCATTGATGTAGAGCTACTGAGCTCTCTGGTTTCCCCTTACAGTACATCAACTGTACTGCTCTATGAGTAATTACTTTGGTCACGAGTTTTCTCACCTGGTGTTTCAGGTGTAAATCATGTTGTTCATGACATGCTGTGTGTGCTGTAGGGCTGAGCCTCTCAGAGCCGGCAGCTGCCAGTTAAATAACCAGTGCAGCCTGGACTCATGCCACACTTCACAGCTCACATGTGGCTGCCCTCCTCATGCCAGCATTTTAGGAGGCACATCCACATTATGCACACTCCTCTCCACATTTCTCAGCTATATATCCAGGATCAAAACAAGCACAAGGTAGTACTGGGAGATTAAACAATAACCATATACACTATATTGCCAAAAGTATTGGGATACCCCTCCAAATCATTGGATTTAGGTGTTCCAATCACCTTCATGGCGACAGGTGTATAAAATTAAGCACCTAGGCATGAAGACTGCTTCTACAAACATTTGGGAAAGAATGGGTCGCTCTCAGGAGCTCAGTGAATTCAAGCGTGGTACCGTGATAGGTTGTCACCTGTGCAATAAGTCCATCCATGAAACTTCCTTGCTACTAAATATTCCACTGCAAAGTCAATAGCTACAGACTTCCAAACTTCGTGTGGCCTTCAGATTAGCACAACAACAGTGTGTAGAGAGCTTCATGGAGTGGGTTTCCATGGCTGAGCGGCTGCATCTAAGCCTTACATCACCAAGTGCAATGCAAAGCATTGGATGCAGTGGTGTAAAACACACTGCCACTGGACTCTAGAGCAGTGGAGACGTGTTCTCTGTAGTGACGAATCACGCTTCTCTGTCTGGCAATCTGATGGACGTGTCTGGGTTTGGCAGTTGCCAGGAGACGGTACTTGCCTGACCGCATTGTGCCAAGTGTAAAGTTTGGAGGAGGGGGAATTATGGTGTGGGGTTGTTTTTCAGGGGTTGGGTTTGGCCCCTTAGTTCCAGTGAAGGGAACTCTTAAGGTGTCAGC